>VYZW01016014.1:72083-83466 GCA_013401315.1 Balaeniceps rex
TATATTCAATTCAGATATTAACTCCTCTCCAGCCATTTCACTCAGTGGCAGTCCTGGCTTAAGCCATTCACATCCTTACTGCTTATTGCCATCCTCATGCAATCCCATCAGTTACGTCAGTAAAACTATTTGCAAACCAGGTGAAAGAATAGATCCAGATGTTAAATATTCACTGGAAAAAAGACTGTCTAAAGAAACACTTTCGCTGGCACAATTGGTTGGTGTAAACTTGAGGTGGNTGGAACAGGAGCATGAAAGGATTGAAAAGGAGCTTGTGCAAAAAATTGACCAACTCTCATTGACTTTTAAGGAAAGCACTGTAAGTTTCGTTAAAATGTCTTAATAATACTTCTCAGAAAGTATTCAAAAGCTTTATTAATAACTAAGATGACATAATTGAGGTATTATTTGAGTGAGATTTTCAGACCTCCTCAATATTTGTATAACTCTTTTCACTGATGTCAAGTATAACATTCCCACAGCCTGAGAATCTTCAAACAAATCTGATCACTTCTAAATAGAGCAGTATTTTAGCCTACAGTAATCAAGTCAGTTTAAACCATTTTATAAAAAATTGTAATTCCTTACACCTTTGAAGTCCACATAGAAGAAGATTAATCAATATCTATTGCATATTTGGGAAAGACCACTGTAATTTCATGTGAAGAGTAAATCATTAAAATTCTTTTTCCTGGCTCCAGGAAATGAGTGAAAGAGCTATAGAGATGAAATTCAACCAAATGGCAGAGAAAATTGACAAAATAGAAGAAATACAGAAGATAGCCATGGAAGCACAGGAAGCAAAACAGACTGAAGAAAAGATAAATATTCGCATTGGCAAACTTCAAAATGAGATTAATGAAGATATAAAAGAAATGAAAGCTGAAGTTAATGCTGGTAGGACCATAGTTATCAAGTTCCTTAGTCTGAATTCTGGTAACAATGACAATATGCAAAATGCCTTTGCTTGTATCAAAGTAGTTTAAAGACTTCAGGGCCAGATATAATGGCTGCACCTGTGGCATTAAAAAGGGTTTTCACTAAGTGTGAAATTCACAGCAATGAGAGGTGACATCTTATTAGCTTAGAAGTGCTCTCCCCAGAGCATACATAGGCACAGCTTGGCTGTGACTGGGGGCATTTTTGCCATCAGCACACAATNACAGGAAGCAAAACAGACTGAAGAAAAGATAAATATTCGCATTGGCAAACTTCAAAATGAGATTAATGAAGATATAAAAGAAATGAAAGCTGAAGTTAATGCTGGTAGGACCATAGTTATCAAGTTCCTTAGTCTGAATTCTGGTAACAATGACAATATGCAAAATGCCTTTGCTTGTATCAAAGTAGTTTAAAGACTTCAGGGCCAGATATAATGGCTGCACCTGTGGCATTAAAAAGGGTTTTCACTAAGTGTGAAATTCACAGCAATGAGAGGTGACATCTTATTAGCTTAGAAGTGCTCTCCCCAGAGCATACATAGGCACAGCTTGGCTGTGACTGGGGGCATTTTTGCCATCAGCACACAATTGCAGTCCTATTTTTCTTCAGAACTTTTGCTATCTTCCTAGGCTAAAGCAGAGGGTTATGGTAGGAAGCGCATTCTGATAGGAATTATGCGATACTCTTGCTTTTGATTATGAACTAATTTAATTCTTACCTGCAATTAGGATTTGCAGCTATCTATGAGAGCATTGGGTCTCTACGGCAAGTTCTAGAAGCAAAAATGAAGCTGGACAGAGATGACCTACAGAAGCAGATCCACCAAATGAAGCAGGAGGTTCCAACATGGGGAGAGGCTGGACCGTGACTGCAAGATTTTGCCTGAGAGATTAACGTTTACCTGGCTAAATAGGCAGACTATAATCTTGTTCCAGTCTGTAATCCAAATTAAATGCATGTACCAAATGACATGCTGCTGTTGCACAGGTCCGTATGTTTACTCGAAGCAGTAAATGCAAGCTCTTCATAGATCAACTGACAGCAAGCTTTTATGGGCTGAGGTGCTGATTTGCCACTGCACTACTCTAGTTGCTCTCAGGAGATTAACCACTGTTTAAGACTGGAGTAATATATTGGTGAAGCTGGCACCTAGTTTGCTAAAGGCATTTCAGTGCTCCCCAGTTTCATAGGCTTGATGAGGCACGTATATGCTTACATATATATATAAGCACCTGCACACACACCCCTTTTTTTAAAAAAAAATGTTGTTATCATTTGTTTAATATCATTTTGGCAAGGTCTCCACCTTGATACAAATTACTTAATTGAAGTCAACGGACATTTTTACAGTGACTTTCTCTACTATTGACTTCCTGAGGAGACAGAATTGACACTAAACAGACCAATTTTCAAAACCTAGATACCATCAGAAAATCTTCATTTAGTTTTGCAAATATCCTCTGTGTGTGTGTGTGTGTGTGTGTAAACTAGGTAGTGTTATATAATGTAGTTGTAGACTAAGATGATTCATGAACAACGTAAGAAACTTAACTCATGTGGTCTTAAGTATTGTGACCTTTTTAAATTAATAACCAAGTGGAGTTGAGACAAGGTAAAAGATGTATATAGAGTATTTTATAGCTGGGTATGTGTTCCTGTGACTTGTTTCATGATACTGGTAAAAACTTTGAAAGGTTTGAAAACAAAAGAGAAGGTGATAACCTAACATAATCTTCAAATTTAAGTAGACTTTAATAATTTAATAGATTCAAATTGCTAATTGCATTCACAGTATTTCCAAGTAATAATGGTGCTTATTTCCATTCCCGGAACAGATTACATAATGAAAACCAGCACCCATATGACATATTAATCTAGACAGTAAAATATATATATTGATTTTATATCTTCATTCATAGCTTGATATTGCTCCTCATGTTTGTAAGTCATGCAGGATTATGCACTCATGAAGAATAAAAGACTTCATCCAGTATCCTATTAATTTATACTATTAACAGTAATTCATATACAAAAATACTATTAATGTACAGAAGCATTACAGTTAATGTAATTAAATTAATAGGATGTCTCTGCACTGTCCTTTCTTTCGGCCTGTATTGCAAAACTATATTCCTATTTGGAAAAATCAGTGGCCAATTTCTCATCACTTCCATGAAAGAAGGTTTGGCCCACAGAGTCACCATATTAAAAAAAAAAAAAAAAAAAAATTTGCTCCAGAAACTTAAACTCATTAACTTCAGTAGGACAGTGTAATGTGTAAAGATCAAGAAAATGCATACATCTCTACAGAATTAGCACCTAACTTTATATTCACTTCCTATATAGTTGAAAGTAATTTAACATATCAAAGACACATGAAGTTTTTGCAACTCTGGCTTCCAATGCTCTCTGATAACAAAACTGCCTCTGTTATTCCTGCTTTGTATCATCCATGTGTTGTGAAATACATTTACAATGGCAGCTAAGGAGAAAGCCCAGTTCACTAAAGGGAGACAATGAAATGCTTGCAGATATTTCTTAAGAATTATCTTAAAAACTCATTCTTTATTCATGTCTGTATTCCTATCTATTCTTAAATATTTAGCCATGTGCAGTGGAAAAGGTATCACTGGTGTTTTATAAAACAAGAAGAGAATAAAGAAAGAAGCAAAAAGAGACAGAACAAAACCCAACAATTTTTTTCTTCTGTAATTGGAAATCTGTACCTGAGAGAGTCTGGTATGATATGAAGAGCATACAAGGAATCAGAGAAACAATTTATATAGGACTTTAATAAAATGTTTCTCTTGTAAAAATCTTGTGTGATTCATCCAGATATACATCAACATGTAAAATCCTATCCAATTTTACTTTTGATGTTTTGAAAATATTTTTTCCTAAATCTTGGCTAAAGCAAATAACTAAAAGCCCAAATAAAACAATATTGAAATGCGAGCTACTGTCAAGCAGTGCCTTCAAACTATATAAAGTGCTATGTAGAGGGAGGCACAGGTTATGGGGACTCGTACGCTGGGAAGAGACAGACAGAAACAGTGAGCTAGGCTTAGATGTACACATGGGCACACACAAGTCTAGCCTGCCCATCATCCATTCTTTCCACAGAGTGCTTTAAGTAGTCAGTTGTGAAAGGGAGTCACATATTCCCGACCAAGAGGGTTCTGCAGAAAAATTGAGGAAAAGCCAGAACGGAAAAAAGTAATATGAAGAAAGATTGAAAAATCTGGAGAAGTAACAGAGAAAAAGAGTCAGTCAGAAGAGTGTAGCAATGGAATGGTAGCTGCACGGGCAAAGGCAAGGAAGAGTAGCTACCTGCTGATGAAGCACAGAACAGGTCTGAAGATTTTAGAAAGAGATGAAAGTTACCAAAGGATGGGCACATTAATTGATTTGTCATGATTCATGCTCCCTACTTGCCTGTTGCATTTTACTCTGCTCAAAAAATTGGAAAAAATAAAGTCTTTTGTTTTCCCTTCAGTTACTTTCCTTTTTTTTTTTTTAAAAAAAGTTTTCTGCACAAAATAGGTCAACAATGTATTATCTGCATAGTCTGTCAGGGAGTGATCATATCTGATAGGTAACTGCTGAGTTCTTCAAGGGAGAATTAGAGTCCCCGTATCTTTCAATCATCTTAAAGTTGTATGGCAAAATCCTTTCCTCAGAAACAGCATGCCCCCAGGGGAATAACTATGAAGCCAGTAGGACAGATGCTATGGTCTATGAAAGCTTGATTTTGCAAAGCAGAAACTGATTCGGAAAACTGACCTGCAGAGATCATGTAAAACCAAATAGAAGGAAACAGCTGTGCTTGAAAGTGGAGCTGCCCCTTTATTTTTCCTTTCCATGCTGGTCTCCAGTGGCATTCCTGTGTGCCAGTCCTTCAGGGATACAGAGGGCTTTCAGGGTGGAAGTAATGTGCTTTCTTTGTTCAACATAAGTACTCATGCTATGAGTCACTATCTGTACGGCACCAAACACAGGTCTGCCAGAGCCCGCAAATAGAAAAAGGTAGTGAGAAGAGGCACTGTTTTTCTGGATGACACTCAAGCAAACAGAATGAGACCTTGTGTATGGGAAAGTATAATACTGAATATGTGCAAAATACTATTTAAAACACAAAGTACACTGACATAACCATAAACTCACTGAAGGAAGGACCGGGAGGAGCCTTGAGAAGCCATCTGCTCCATCTCTCTGCTTCAAGATAGGGCCAACTCTACCTAAAATATTTGTCATAGACCCTTGTCTAACCTGCTTACAAAAATCTTTCAAGAATAAACTGTTGAATAATGCAGTCTATTCCAACGCTTAAAGAACACCGCTCCACCACCCAAACACCTAACCTAAATGGACTCTTGATAGGACGAGATATAATGGGCTTAAATTTCAAGCACAGAGGACACAAACGCTGATTTATTACGTTCTTTCCTGCATGCCCATTAATATTTTAAAGCAATCTGTGTGTTACAGAAGATTCAGATGAATTTTCACAGGGATCTTTGCCCAATATTTCTTAAACTTTTTTTCTCCTTCTGTCCTGGTTTCAGCTGAGTTAGAGTTACTTTTCTTCCTAGTAGCTGGCATAGTGCTGTGTTTTGGATTTAGTGTAAGAATAACGCTGATAACACACTGATGTTTTAGTTGTTGCTAAGTAGTGCTTACCCTAGTCAAGGACTTTCTTTTTCAGCTTCCCATGCTCTGCCAGGTGCACAAGAAGTTGGGAGGGGGCACAGCCCAAGATAGTTGATCCAAATCGACCAAAGGGCTATTCCATACCATATGACGTCATGCTCAGTATATAAACTGAGGGGAGTTGGCCGGGGGGCAGCGATCGCTGCTCGGGGACTGGCTGGGTGTCGGTCGGCGGGTGGTGAGCGGTTGCATCACTTGTTTTCTTTTCCCTGGGTTTTGTTTGTCTCTCTCGTTCTCCTTTTCATTACAATTATTATTATCATTATTATTATTACTATTATTATTATTTTATTTCAATTATTAAACTGTTCTTCTCTCAACCCGTGGGTTTTCTTACTCTTGCCCTTCCGATTCTCTCCCCCATCCCACCGGGGAGGGGGAGGGTGAGCGAGCGGCTGCGTGGTGCTTAGTTGCCGACTGGGGCTAAACCACGACACCTTCCTACACCCCCCCAAAAAAAAGGCAAAAAAACCCAGCCACCAAACCAACAACGAAAAAACACAAACAGCCAAAAGCAGACCACTTCCCCTCATGAAGTTTTAAAATTTTTCTTTCGTCAGCTATTTAGCATGCATGAGGCTTAAATCACTTGCAGTGTGCAGACCGTAGTATTCAGTCAGCTATGTTGCCTGAATGACATAGCAAGTGTCAAAGGATAAACTCATTAAAAATTTTTTAACTGCGGTACATGCCTTTTACATTAGCATGTGATAACACAGTAGAACTATAGTACTGTGCAGTGAAGGACTTAACTGGAAACAGAATTGTCAGTAGTTACAGAGCAGTTGTGTTATTTAGACTCATTAAGCAAACAAAAGTAATGATGCAAGTAAGAAGTTAAAAGGATGATCCTAACTTCAACATCTAGTTGTTTATGTAGTACAGTTTTACATTGTGGATATTTTGTCATTATATACCGATATAGTTCAGTGGACAGTTTCCACTTGAGAGAAAAACAGTATGAAAGAAAATGAACAGCAGTATACTCTGGTAACATCAATTTAAACTGAAATGTAATCTTTTCTTCTTTTCTCAATTTTTACGTTTCCTGCTCTACCTTCTCAAGTATTTAGTCATCAGAGCCAGAGAGTGTTCTCTGTATCTTAGAATTAAAGTGCTCATTAGACATGTATTCCAATAATGGAAACATCTAATGAGAGACACATGACAATCGATGAAGCCCTCCTATGTGTAGAGGAGGGAGTCCTCTTGTGATACTCCCCATGGTGTAGAGGAGGGAGTCCTCTTGTGATACTCCCCATGGTGTAAGAAATTCAGAGGCGAATTTGGAAGAGAACGATGGAAATTCGGTGCAAGTCCTCTATTGAATTGGCCACAGGGTGTCACTGTTACTCTTGGCAAGTAACGGAAGATGCTCAATATATCTCTGTGATCCACAAATGCTGCAATACCGCTGAGATGGGTCTGGAAGTATTTAACAGTATTATGCATTTTGACAAAAGAAAAAAAATAACATTCTAAAGACATCAGTCTGTAAAATCTCAATAAAGGCAGATGCTTAGTTAAGCAAAATTCTGAGGGCGATTGTGATGGTCCTTTAGACAGTGTGCGAGGAACGCTGAGTGGGTACCAAAGCTCTCTGATACCTTTTCTGTCAGCAGAACTTCGGTCAACACAAAGCATAAAAACCCCAAACTCCCAAACCCAGAAAAAAATCAGGGGCAGTTCTTCTAAAGCATAGGATCTTAAATCAAGCAAAGCTCAAAGAGCAACATGCATTTCACGTTGATGGTCCCAGGAGCTGCTGCAGACATGCAGAAGAGCTTCCTCTCCCAGCACTGTCTCCCCCTCCAAGACTGGCTTTGTCTGAAAGACCGCAGGATAATCTGAACAGTTACTACCAGATGAAGCTCTGGGCCTAGCACAAAGAGCTGTTCTCAATCCATGCAAGGATTACCTCGATAAATAATACAGTGGAATAGCCTCAAACATTGCAAAATATGTGGGAGAGCCATAACTTTTGCTGGCATAGATCAGTGAAAAAATGTTTTGAGCTCAGCAGAGCATCTGATGAATACCAAACCAGGATCTAGTTTGAGAAGAAAACTGAAGTAGTAATTGTCATAATACAAAAAGCCTGAACTGTATGAGAGGATGAGTAGGAACTGCTGGTGAGAGAGGAGAAAGGAGATTTGCTTCTTGTAGAGTGACAGGAATGAAAATGACTTGCATCGTGCACTGCTGCACGTTCTCTGGACAGTTACTCTTGTTCAACCTGACTTCAGTTTCTGCTAAGGGTCATTTTCAAATGCCATTGCAGTAAACAGGCTTCCATTATATGCAACTGAAGTTGAAGCAGACTATAAATGAAGACAGGTTTTACCGACTTTGCTGTCTCATTCCGTGCTACCATTTCCTGATGGTATCAGGACTGCGAGGCAGGCATCCACTTCGCTAGGTGGCCTTTGTGATCTTGCTATCTCCATTAGGAATAACTTAAAGGGTTCAATAATTGCATATTAGATTATATATACATCTGCATATATAACACTGAATTTCCATGTTGTGCTGTGCTCTTTTCTTCTTCATTAACTTTGAGAATTGTAATTTCCGTACATTGCAAGTATCTTATAATATATAAACCATGAAATTCTAGGAAGGGATAACAACTCAAAGTAGAGCTTTTAGAATGAAATAACTGAAAACAATAGAAGTTAAAACATATTTTATGCTACTGCCATGCTTTGAAAGGATAAATGCTAACCTGTTTACTACTATAAATAATAAACGTTATTTACTTTACAAAGATCTTACGGGGATTGATCAATTTGTATCTTACACAAGTTTGTGTACGTGAAGCGCTGTGACCCAATTCCATGTATACTTTCCTTTGTGAGATTAATCTCCCTAAAATTAACGTGGCAGCTCACAGCACATAATAAACTGCTTGCTTACCTCTTTGCATGTATAATGTTTTATGTTGCAAAATAAAAGGGATTTCTGGTCTCTGGTATGGTCACATTGTGAGCACAATGTGCTCACATCTGGCAAGGGCAATGGAATATTATGGTATTAAAAATAGAACAGCATGATTTTCACTAAGAAGATATTTTAATCATCATTCAGAAGTTTAAGAAGGAGAAATAAATAAAATTCACAGCTATGCTCATTTGAGAGCCTTTCACTTCATGAGCGGTCAGAGGAACAAGGAAAGGCCTGTTGGAACAGTGGCAGAAGGTCCGGCTCTCAGGGTCTTCTCAGCCCAAGGCCATGCAGCACGATTAAATGCAAATGATAAACAAGCTCAATTGTTATTTATACTCTTGCTCACAGAAGCATGTAGTGGTTAATACTGAAGTGTCTACACGTATAAATATGTGGCATCTAAAATACATCTTATATTTTGCATCTAAACAAATTTGCAGCTTCATGCATGATGAACCTGGTTTTCACGTAAGACATATTTTAAATGCTTGGCTCATCTGGGATGGGTCAGACACATTTCTGTGACTGTGGTTTCAATTATACTATTAGCCAATACCCCATAGTCCCAGAACAGTTTGCACTCATGCTAAGGCTTCTTGTGACAACCTAGTATCAGCCAAATCACTATTTTTGTGCAAGGTACACCCCCAAAATAAAAGTACATAGAGAGGCATTAGTGGAGTTAGCGCAAGAGAGAAAAAGAGAAAGTGTAAACCACCACAAGTAATGCGATGGTCTAGTTCTTGAAAACTGTGACCAATTTGAGCTCCTAGTTTGGTACCAATAGAAAACAAAACCATTGCAAGATAGTGTTCCAGACAAGTTAATGGCCTTTCTTTCTGTGCTGACTTTTTTCCTTCACTCAAGGCAATTAAATTAATGTATTGATGGAGTCTGGTTATCTATGATCTTTAATTCACCCACTACTGACCGCTGAAGGTTTCAAATTCCCAGAAGCTGAAGGACCCTTTGTAAACATATGATCTTGCTGCACAGTAATTATGTCTAAGCACACCAATACCATTTTGTTGTATAATAAAATAATTACCAGTTTTACAATATCCTTGTTAGATAGGGATTGTAACTATTCGAGTTAGAGGGAATGGCACACCATTAATTTGTCATCTCTCAAGATTACACAGCAAAGCTATGACACAGCAAGTAGGCAAGTCATACTAGTTCCCGCTTACCAGTGTTAGCCTTCCTCAAACACCAGACTTTCAATTATACCATGGCAGTAAATAAATGCTATTTATACAAAGCTTGCAGCTTGAGTGTTTTATAAATGAGTATGTAGGAAGCATTGTGAAATATCAACTGATAGTTAATATTTAAACTGCTGCTCATTCAGACTTTAGGCAAGTTTCATCGCTGCTATTTGCAAAGAATTTCAAAGCTCAGAATTCAATGATTCACTTCACAAATTTTTATAAATAGCACTATGTTAAAAAAAAAACAAACCAAAAAACCAAACTTATGACAAGGAAATCTTCTGGCTCCCAGGGGAAAGAATTGTTTTTAAATACAGTAATTGGTTTGTTTGGGTTTTTTTTTGTTAGTTTTTCTTTTTAACCTATCAAAAGAACAGGTTCTTTGGTCTGTCTTACAGAAAAAGTATTCAGGAAGGGAAACGCTTCTGTCCCAGATGCCTAAGCCTTACAGAAGTCCCTCAGAAATGTTGGGGAAAATGGTTCCACATAGGATAATCTCCAGTTTGAAATAACACAAAAAATATTACTGCCTTAGCAATGGCATCATTTACTTTAACTAGTGACGGTTTATGTCATACATGTAAACATGCCTTGTAATTAAGACTCAATTCCACCAGTAATACAAGCATCAATTAAACGATCACACTCATTTTTCCTAATGAATTTTGAATTCTTTTCTATAACGTACTCCAGACAGATAGGACACGGATGCATTTAGCACACATGGAGAGAGAGAAAGAAACACATTTAAGCCCTGCATGTATTCCCAGTATTTCTTCACCGTTTTGCCTTGGGTGGCTCTCTACCCACATCTGCTCTTCACAGAGCCCGCTCCAAGTTTTCCACATGTACCTACTAGGCACCTGAATGAAACTGGGCACCTTGCAGGTTAGTACCACAGCTTTGTATGAATCTGGGTTCCTTTCATTAGCTCCTGGCCATTAAAGCAATGGACTTTCACTTAAATTACATAGCTCAAGGTAACATTGGAAAGACACACTTAAGCCTTGCAGGCCTAAAAAAGTGGAGACTCAGAAGCAGAGCTCTGGTGAATACTTTATCATACTTCATTTTAATTCTATTTTGTTTGTATTTAATGGAATTTTCCTAAAGGAAGACTCTCTAGAATCATGTGGCTCTAGCAAGATGTTCAAAGAGAAAAATTCAAAACTTACCTGGCTGTCATCTTCCGACTTGCTTTGTGTCTCAGCCTCATCATTTTGACAATGATATTCTTGTTCTCTTCATGGTCTACACAGTCCCTATTGAAGAAATTGGATGCACTGAAAATATCTCAATAATCCTCACTGGATTATGAATTACAGAAGTACATTTCTGAAATAATTAACCTGAATGTGTGCTAGTACCAACAATAAGATGCTCTATGAATCCCCAGCAGTTCTACAATTTACTCACTTTCTTAACAAAGCAAATGTCATACAAAAACGTCATATGAAAATTTCATCCAAAATTCAGTTAATTGTTCCACTAAAGCTAAGCTATATTGGCTAAGCAGATACCAGTTCAATTAAAAAAGGGGAATTTTTTTTTTATATATATATATATATATTTAT
>VYZW01016027.1:11832-22921 GCA_013401315.1 Balaeniceps rex
GCTCCGGTATAGGATTTTAATCTTGTTTCTTTCTTACATTTATGTGACAGGTAAGTGAGCTTAGGACTGGCCTGATGTTCCTGGCCATGATGTTCAGTCTTTTGCCACTGAAGTCTTAAGCAAGATGAGCTATCCAGGGAGGTTTCTTCTTACTCAGCTGCTTAATGTTTGCAGTGCAGATCTGTGCATCTGAGCTAGTTGCTTATATTCTATTCATAGCAGATGGCAAAAGAAGCATTTCCAGGGTGCAGTATTCTCATAAAGTTTGCATTTAGGTGAACCACACTTTTTTCTACTGTAGGTAGTAGCTTGGGTGTAGACACTGACAAAGTTGGGTAAGATGATGCATACACCAGATGTTTCAATGTCCTTTTTTGAGGGTTGTGTAGGTTGACTACATAGAGAGAGACACGTTCACAATCAGCCAGTTATGGAGAACTGGAGAATTAAGTAGCAAAAAAACTGGAGCTATTTATAGCATTTGACTGACTCGGAGTATTCAAATGGGATATGCAGTTGCCCTTCTGAATGAGCCCATAAGGGAATTTATTTTCTCAGCAGTACTGATTTCTTAATTTTGTCAAACATTCCTGCTTAATTTTTTTAAAAAAAGCAAGTAATAGTTTTCTTTTAGGTTCTGATATTTTTCTAGGAGGAGGTCCGCATTGCCTGTGCATCAATTCCATTCCTGTTCCAACAAAACATTTATAAAGGAAATTAATTAAGTAATGTATAAATGTTAACTTTTAGGTGTTCAAGTAGTGTGAGAGCTTTTAAATCAGTACTGAAGATGTGATATATAATAACATGTGTGGTCCAGACTTAAGATTCAGAAGGCCTAACCAAAATCTTGGCACTTGTTTCCTTTGCTAAAGGACATCTCTTAGTACCTGGAAACTCTAGATAAAAGCTATTGACAACTTCAAATTCACTGTTCTATTTTGCATCTTGATTCAACTAACTGCAATACTTAACTTGCAAATAGTAATTCTAGGTTAGAGTGGTATAACAACCTATGAAAAATGTGAATGCTTATCTTGAATTTGTTTCAGGTGTCACTTTAAATGTTTGGGGGGGGTGGGTCTTGATGGGTTTGTTTTAAATATTTAGCCACAGAATGTTATAGATAAGCTAGACTGAAAAATACTCTCTTCCTTCACCCACCAGATTCAGTATTCTGGAGTTGGATTGGGCCTCCTCAATTTCTGAAAGCAAGACATTGTTCTCAATTAATTCAATTAGTTAAAAGAATATTTCAATTTTTCTGTTATTAAAAAGAACGATTTATCAGTTATTGCTCAGAATATGCTCCTTGTTACATGATAGCTAACACTCAGACTATCTCAGCTGTTTTTATTAAGCTGATATAAAATTACTTCCATTTTGGAACTTTTGGTTTAAAAGAGAGGCTCTTTGCTCCTTCCCATCTTCTGAAAAGCTTAGTATGGTTGATATATCAAATGCAGACTGCCTTGGAGATTTAGCTGTTTGTGATTTAGAAGGTATATTGTGTAGCTCTTGGTTAGAACTGAAGAGCAAGTTCTAATAAGGTTGTAACTATTTTTCTGCTTTAGAAGTCTCCAGAACAATTATAAATTGGTAAATACATCCAAGTGATTTCTAGGCAAGCTTTAGATTCATTGAGGTTATGTCTGTGCTGAGATTGAGAAGAGCACTGTTTTGAGTTTGTCAGGAGTGACCTGTTGAGTTGTTAAAGCTCAATTACTAAGCTTTGGGACATACATATGTACATTTATATATAAAAAATATTTTTTATATCTATAAAAATATATATTAAACCAGTATTCATTCATTGTGAGTTTCTCTTTTCTTAGGCGGGAAAGCACCAGGAATATGAACAGAAACTACTGCAAGAATTATACAAACTAAACCCCAACTTTCTCCAATTATCTACGGGTACAGTTGACAAGAACAAGAACAAAGTGACAGCACTGCAGAGGTATGATGTGTAAGTACTGATGCTGGACTACCTGGCTGTGCTTTCTTTCTGGTTATTCCCAAAGAAAACTTTCTTATTCCAATTGCATCCCCTAAGTTGCCTGCTCTTTTTAGTGGCTATTGTGTGATAAACTCTGTATCTGTTTTCTCTGTGCGGAGACATGCACTGCTTTGTTCTAATACAAAGTGAGTGTGAGTCTTACTTAGTAAAGAAATGTTCTTCTGTTGTGTGCATTTGGAACATGAGTTCAGAACGAGGTATTCTTATTCTGAAAGAAGACTTTGTGTTTTATATTTACATAAACACGTAATATTTATTAAAGACCAGATGTCAGCTTTCTTGGTGTGGTGTCATGATGAATGCAGTCTGTACTCTCACAACTGAGACACCTTGAAGTCTTGATATGTGTTTTTTATTGTGTTTTTTACATCATGATTTATAGTGCAGTCCTTACATTAGGTGTAAGGACCTTGGAAATTGAAAGGAAAATCAGTTTCTTTCCTTTGTGTGAGTAAGAATTCACAAGATGCGAATAAAAGATTTCTTGCTTTCATCTAGTAAACTTACATATTTTTCATTGTGTTGTAATTGCAGATATCACTTATTACTGCTTCTTAAAATAATATTCTGTTGAAGTAGTTTGTTCAGTAAGTTATGAAAATATTTCTGTCCATATGAGTGCATAGTCATACAAAGATAAATGAAAGCCTACGGTCATCAGTCTTTACGTGAATTATCCACTCAAATGTCATATTTAAGATAAATAAATAAAACCTGTTAATTTCCTCTGCTCCTTTTTGTAGGATTTTCGTAAGGAGATGGGCAGAGTGGAATGCAAAAGTTAGATTGCACTTTGTATGCAGCTTGGCCTTGTAATCAGGGTTGGTGGTGTGTGCCAGTTTATCCACTCCTGAATTTTTCAGAGACTGGCAGCATCACTGCACAACAGTTTAAGCAAGAAAGTGGGTAATGTATCTAAAACATTGCCAATGGAGCTTGATTAAGCAGAATATAATTCTGAGAACTGGTATCCCAGCTGGTGTACTGGGATTATTTTCTTTGACTTCTGGAGGAAGTGTCATATGCTCTTTGACTGCAAGTGGTCAGGGTCTCCAGTTGGATCTTTTCTTAAGGACTGTGCCACTTCTTATTTTTTGGGCACCGGTTCAATATTGACTTGGAAGGTGGAGTGCAGCGAGTAGAACAAATAGACCAGTTTCTGCATTTGGGTATTGATTATTTTATGTTCAAAGTCTGAACTAATCTTAACTTGAAACCTAATTAGATCCCAGAAAAACAAATGATACCAGCAAGGAAAGAATGCTCTATCTGAAACTGCAGCAAACTTTTAAGCCTTCAGAAAGCAATTATGAGTTGGAGCTTGGCCAGTCTGTGGTGCTAACATTTTGGCACTTCTGGAAAAAATGGCATGTCACTCTAAAGGCAACAAGTGGTCTGGAGTTAATTTCTCTTGTCAGCTGAACAGCATCATCACAACATAGACTCTGTTCTTTGCTAATGGCTAGGCACCACCTTTTGGGTTGCAAAGTGAATTTCTTCTAGCAGCTGGGACTTTGAAATGTTTCTTCAAGTCCTGTCTCATCAGTACCAAATGTAGTTTGTGAGCTGGTGAATGTGTGTTGTTCTTCACAGCTTTCTACCCAATTGGGTTCTCATTTTTGTCTGATTTTGTGGCTTTTCTTGTGTTTCTGGGGTGCAGGATTTCTGTTTCGCTCTGGAGTTGAACAGAAGTTGAGTTCTAAAGAGTAGATGTTTAATTATAAATATCCAGTAGTAGAAAACAGTTTCTTAAACTGTGCGTAAATGCTTTTTCACAATTGTGTTCTAATTTGAAAGGTCCTACTCGCAGACCTTTTTTCTTGCTGCTGAAGGCAAATGTTAAAATCCCCCAGTGCCACTTTGTGTATGTGGCTGCTCATCTCTTGGTATGTCACTTGATAGTCATGGTGACTGCATTCTCTTACAAGTAGAGGTATATTCCCCATTTAAAACAGATCAAGCTCTTCTCCCCCACCACCCCTGCTGACCTTTTCCTAAAGAACTGAAATGAAAGCTTTCTTATGCTACAAGTGGAAACGTTGGTCTTTTAGAGAACAGCCCTTTAGAAGCATGCAGCTTTAAACTTAACCAAAACAAAAAAAAGCCATGCACAAAAACCCACCCCAAAACATAAACCAGTTTCTTTTTCTTTACCTTTCTCCTTGGATACAAAATTGACTTTTAACTGTCACATTTTAAAGTTATTTTTAGTATAGAGATGGCTTTGCACTGCAGCGGACGTATATTTTTGATATTTAAAATAAATCTGTTGATGGATTGAAAGTCTTGTTATATCTAGATATTACAGATCATTTTTGTAAAGGTTAGAATATTGAATGACTGACATTGCGCTGATGATGACGCGTCTTCCTTGATGTTCAATATCTGATCAACTTGCTATCTCTAACTTCTAATGTGTACAAAGCAAAGATGAGATCTGTAAATCAGGTCAAGGCTCTCGTGTGTACATATTGTATAGGTATATGAGAAAAGATGGAGGTAGAATAGCAAATCTTACAATACTAACTGAGATTTGAGGGTAGCTAGTAATACTGGTTTTATCTGAACAGGAGTAGGAAACACTTGTGTTGCTATAAGCAGCTATAGGAATTTCCAGATTCTGACTGTGAACTTACTAAATTGTCCTGGTTTCAGCTGAGTTAGAGTTACTTTTCTTCCTAGTAGCTAGCATAGTGCTGTGTTTTGGATTTAGCATGAGAAGAATGCTGATAACACACTGATGTTTTAGTTGTTGCTAAGTAATGCTTAGACTAGTCAAGGACTTTCTTTTTCAGCTTCCCATGCTCTGCCAGGTGCACAAGAAGTTGGGAGGGGGCACGGCCCAAGATAGTTGATCCAAATCGACCAAAGGGCTATTCCATACCATATGACGTCATGCTCAGTATATAAACCGAGGGGAGTTAGCCGGGGGGCAGCGATCGCTGCTCGGGGACTGGCTGGGTGTCGGTCGGCGGGTGGTGAGCGGTTGCATCACTTGTTTTCTTTTCCCTGGGTTTTGTTTGTCTCTCTCGTTCTCCTTTTCATTACAATTATTATTATTATTATTATCATTATTATTATTACTATTATTATTATTTTATTTCAATTATTAAACTGTTCTTATCTCAACCCATGGGTTTTCTTACTCTTGCCCTTCCGATTCTCTCCCCCATCCCACCGGGGAGGGGGAGGGTGAGCGAGCGGCTGCGTGGTGCTTAGTTGCCGAGTGGGGCTAAACCACGACATAAATTGACCTAGAGATGTGGAGTAAATGTTGGACCATGGAATAAGAACATATTAATGAAGGGGGGCATCAGGAAGAACATACATATTTAAAAAATTTTTTTTGAAAGTTTGTTTCTTATGAAGACAGTACTTGGACACTAAAAACAGCATTCTAATTGAAGCAAATGAAGAGCTAAAGTTAATATAAAAGAACTGGAGAACTCAAAGGCAAATCTTCTATAGTAAGATTGTAGAGTTAACGGATGACGCTGTATTTGAATGCATTCAGTTATAGATGATATTCCAGCTCGCTTCAATTTGTATAAACTGTAGCTATTTCCAGCAAAAATTTGGGCTTTGAGTCCTCTCTTGAACTTCTTTCAGATCTAATTTGCACTGTGAAATTAAATTTAATGTTACTTTATAAAAGGGAAGTTAATTACAGCTTTAAACTAGAAATGAAGAGAGCAGTAACTTGAATGAACAGTGTGTTGGTCTGACTGCTGACTGGTCTCATGGTCTGTTAGTAAAGCTGTGGGCTCTTGTGTAGGCATGAAACACAAATTTCATGTTTTGGGGCCAGGCTTGATAGGGCCTGGAATATAAAACATTTATTTTTAAAAAAAAAAAAAAAAAAAGTGATTTAGTTCATGATTTACAGAACTTACAAATACTTACGGGATAAAACAAATAATTCTGAGGTGTGTGTAGGTCTGAATACTTGAAGCTGTCGATGGATTTTTGTTTTATTTTTTCCTCTCCCCCAAATGGGCAAGTTTGGACTTCAGCATTGGCAGAGCAGCTATCTATTCAGTAAAGAAAACAGAATTCCCCACAGTTTTCTCTCTCCCCTCCCTACCCCACTAATTCTTTTTTTTAAGTCATCACCATTTTAAATCTGAGAAATAATATCCAGATAAATCTATTCTTATGGATTGTCTGGCACAAGGATTCATTTCCCCAGTGCTTACAATTTTTAAAAACACTTTCTTCATAACTTGAACTCTTCTTCTTCTTTTTTTTTTTTTTTTTTTTGTTTTTTTTACTCTTGCCTTTTTCCAGACCCAACAGTAATAACAAAGATGCCTGGCCATCATTACAGAGTTCAAGTAAATCAGCCAACGGTTTAACAATGGAACACAGGAAAACGCCTCCTATATTAGAAAATGGCACAGACCCAGAACACATGACTCCAGATGGTGCAGACTCAGATTTCGGGTAATTGTGCTGCCTTTTATACTTCAGATAGCTTGCTTTCTCTCTCACTGATTGGTGTGGAGGGAATGATTCTCCAGTGTCTCTCTCTGGTTGGAGAGCTGGATTCAAATCCTGATCAGGTCACAAAAAGCTGGGCTTAGCCTAGCCCATGTCAAAAAAACTGATTGGCAGACTGTGCAGGAGAACCCTAACGTGAAGTTAGCAAGTGATGATACAGGTAAGGGCTGAGGGGAACTGAATAACTGGGGGATCAACAGCTTATATAGCTGCATGGTCCCAGCCAGAGCTGAGCCTTTCATTTCTATACAGAAGCTTCCACAAAAGTAACACACTAGTTGCTATACATCAGGAGGCTTGTTACTTGGAAAAGCTTCAACACACGGAAGCTAAATGTTAGGGCTGAATATCTGTCATCTCTTTACAGTGGTGTGTTCCAGAAACACAACTGCAGAGGTAAGGGTTCCCTGATTATCACTCAGTAACAGGAACAACAGGGTAGCAAGATTCAACTGAGGCTGCTTTGTGCAGAGGAAGTAATTAATCTGCTTGCAGTAACTTTCTTTTTGCTAACCAACATTTTTTCCTCTTGGTGCCCTCCTTGAATAGAAGTGGTGTCCTCCTCCATCATAAGCATCACTTGCAGTCCCGATGGTAGGCTGTTTTGTTTTTTATGGACCCCCTTAGGTAATATCAGTTGGGCTCATTCAGAGGTTGGATGGGAAAATAACAAGGTAAACCCTAATATTTCAAGAAGTGGTGTTGCCGATTAGGTAGCTGATCTTTGTTTTAAATCAATATTGAACCGATGCATTAACATTGTGAGTGCTGTTGAAAGTGGTACCTTCTTGTTAGGCCTAATAGGAATCCTGTTGAGATGTGATCAGAGATCCTGTGGTTGCATCTCAGTAGTGACATGCAGCTTCCTTCTTCTCTTTTCTGAAAAGAATGTACTAAATGTAGGTAAAAATATTGTAGTCAATAGATAATTAATCTTGTTCATTCCTGAGGGCTGGAATCCTGTCTTACAATTAAAGGCTCCTTACGCAGGTTCAAGTATAATAAACATTTTCAGCACTTAAATTGTCATTAAAAGTTGTCTTACACATGTCTTTTTAAACTGCAGCATTGTGACTTTGTCAGCAGCTTTGGGAAAAGAATTTGGCTGGAGTATCAGCTCTACAATCAGAATGATTGTGTAAAACATCATACACAAACAGCAAACTTTTGTGCTGTAGGTGTTCAGAAATTACTAACCCAAGGCAGTTTGTTCAAAATGGAAGAACTTTATTCATGCTGTTTGACCACTGAGTAGAAAGTATTTGTAAATCTTAACTGGAGTAATGCTTGTTTTCAAGTATATTCCTCTAATTTTTCTTTTACAGTCATAAATACTTTAGCTTCAGTTATCTTTCTGAGATACCAACTCAATCAGTGTTCTTTTGCACAAAAATTGTTTTTATTGATGGATTACTCTTATACAGTTTCTTTAGAATGGAGGAGAATTAATTCTGCTGGGTTTTGACTGTAGTTATTCTGGGATGAGAAGAACAAATATGGGGGGAAGCAATCTTAGGAATTTCTGACCTTGATGTGTGGCTCTATGCAATATTTAAACTTTGCAGCGGCAAGGGGTGTTTGAAAACAAGGTGTAGTTAGAATCTGAAGTCTGCACCCAGTTAAAATGATTACTGTATACGTATTTGTCTTGTGCTAACACATCATGCCTGTAATTTGACTTGTATCACATTCTGGCCTCTTAATGGAACTGAAATTCATGTTCTTATTTCTGGTCCTTGTTTGTAGGACCAGTGTTTTGGGCTGTGCAGCC
This sequence comes from Balaeniceps rex, assembly GCA_013401315.1. Taxonomy (NCBI): domain Eukaryota; kingdom Metazoa; phylum Chordata; class Aves; order Pelecaniformes; family Balaenicipitidae; genus Balaeniceps; species Balaeniceps rex. The sequence continues at coordinate 20,124 of VYZW01016027.1, forward strand.
TGAAGCTTGTGCATCTTCTCTTACGGGTAGATAAAAATGAAAGTACCATGAAGTTGTAAAGCAGAGATTTTAATCTGAACTTGAACTAATACTGTTTTATTAGTGTGGTGTGTAGCATAATTAAGGCAACTCACAGATGCCTGTCAGAATCTTGAATCCTGAGATGTGCCATTTCAGCCCAGTTATGTTAATTCCCAGTGAATAGCTTTCTGAGGTGGTTTTCTGCTGTGTCTTATCTTTTATTCTCTTTACATTTGTTGGCAATTTTTTATGCTATGTCTTTTCCTGTGTTTTTCCCCTTCAGTCATCTCAAAACTCAGTTTTCTTACCTTGGAACTAATTTCTGCTAGTTAAGCTTCCCACCAGCCTTCAAGCTTTAACTTGTTACCAGGACTAAATAGTTAATTTAATCTTTTATCTCTCCTCAGATTTACTTAGGACTTGTATGGGAACTGATAACTTAGGTATTTGGAAAACAAATCTTTTCCCAAGTTTCTCTCCAGTAGTAGGATAGATGGAACTGACTACTACGGAATACTACCATAGTACGAGAGTCCTGTTTTTCTGAATGCCACAGAGTTACTATGAACATGTTTAAAACTTTCCTTTTGTTCCTTAACAGGGCAGTCAACAAGCAGAGTGGAGAGTGGTGGGAAGAAGTATTACAGTACATGGCAAATGTTGGGAATGCTTATGATTTAAAAAAAAAAAACCAAACAACAGTCTCATAAATAATAAGTGGACTTTTCCTTCTTAATTCCTCCTAATTAATTTCGCTTTATCTTTATTTCAAGGCTTTTCTACCCTACGAAAGCAAATGTTGATTTCCACATTAAATACTTGAGTGTCTTATTGTCTCTTTTCCCCTCCCACTTTTGCAGCCCTATCGACAAACCTTCAGATTCCCTCAGTATAGGAAATGGTGACAGCTCCCAGCAGGTAAGACATAAACGCTGTGAAAGTAAGAATTGAGTTTGAGGGCTTGGTGCAACTTGTAGTTGGAGAAGCAAGTACTTTCTGAAGTGTATCATAATTTTAAACAAAACTAAAAAATGCTACTGTTAAGTTGATTTTTATGTTTGACCTTGGACTGAGCTATATATTAACTAGCCTAATTGCAGCCAAAAGTTTTGAAGACGTTTTTCAACTGTATTAATGAAGAATATTTTATATATAAATACTCATGTCCTAATTGTTTCTCTTCCTCTCTTGCCTGTAGATAACAAACAGTGACACACCTTCACCACCGCCTGGTTTAACAAAATCCAATCCAGTCATACCCATCAGTTCATCTAATCACAGTGCACGGTCTCCTTTTGAAGGGGCTGTAACAGAATCACAGTCGCTCTTCTCTGACAACTTTCGGCACCCTAACCCTATCCCTAGTGGGCTTCCTCCATTCCCAAGCTCTCCACAGACTTCAAATGACTGGCCCACAGCACCAGAACCACAGAGCCTCTTCACATCAGGTGTGTACACAGGTTATATGGCTGGGTATTGCTTGCTTTTGCAGCTGATGTCTAAAACTGTGTAGAACCAAAAACTCTAGGACTTGCTTCATACTGTTTTTTCCCCTTTCACAAATGATTAAAATTTGTCACTTAACTACAAATGAATTGGACTGATGTAAGGGTTTCTTCTAAAAGAAACTTTAGAGTTCTCCAGCTGCATGGCTAAATTATCACAGTGCTTATTTTAGGTTTTCTTAGCCATGTGCCTGTCTAAATAATAGGATGTGATGTGTATGCTTAATATTTAATATTACAGGTTTTTATTGAGAGTGGGGAAAATATGTGGTGTCAGTATATGTTGGTGTAATAATCTGTTATAATCTATAATTCTAACATCAGAAGCTGTGCAGTGGAATTCAGGATTTTATTTAGTATCCTGCATAGTTATCTGAAGGTACCTAATCTTTCTCTTTCTGAAGTGAGATTGTATACATTCAGAAAAGATAAAAATATGGTTAATTGCAACAACTGAAAGATACCTGTATTTTCCAGGTACTTTCATATGAAATACCACTTTATATGAATGAAACATCCTTTTAGATGTATTTTTATAGTCTTGGAAATGGTTAGTATTTAAGAGCTCACAAATTATAAATCTGAGGCAGCTGTTGGAAAATTAAATGAAACAAGATCAGTAATAAATAGAATGTAAATGATACTTAGAGATCTTTTTTGTTTCATAATTAATATAAAATGTATGGTTGCTATTTAAATAAGAATACAAAGGACAAGGTTTTGTCTATCTACAACTCTTTTTATCTATCATCATGGATTTTAGAGTGAAAATAGAAGTGTAGATTTCTTTTCTAAGACAGGATACTAAGCTTAATTTTAACTACTTAAAGCAGCAGACCAGGTTCCCTACCAGCAGAGGGAGTTAATGTTGTGAGTGATACTACCTTGTACTCATCAGCTTGCATTACCACAGTTTTGAGGAAAAATACTGTGAAACTAGACCCAGCATTCACTGAACCTGAATAAGAAACTTAAACAGTATAATGAAATGAAGTAGCAATTTAAAATGCAGGGAAATTCTGATAACTCTTTTTTTGCAACACTGCCTCAAAATATTTAACAGTATCTTGTAATGCAGTTCCTTATTTCCTTTTGTTTTATCAAGGTGTCTACTCAAGGATTTAGCTTGTTTTTCTTCATAATGGTAGATGGTGGGGAGGGTGGTTTTGGTTTGATTTTTTTTTTTTAACCACTACTCAGAGGTTCCCCCTTTGAGAAGGAACTTCTCCCCACCTTTCTTGCACAGCAGAGCTGAAGCACAGCATTAATACT
>VYZW01016028.1:4514-16163 GCA_013401315.1 Balaeniceps rex
AAATCCTCACAACACCTCATGAGGTGGGTAAACATTAAGCATAATGTAATAAGTTATACCCTCATATGATTTAAACCAATTTTCATTCTAGAAAACCAAGGAAAAAAGAAGGTTGGAAGGCTAAAAGAATTTATTTAAAGCACCTGAGCTGGCCACATTCTACCCAAAAAACCCTACACTGCCATCTAAGAGGACTGTAATTCTCACAGGCATATATGAGCTAGCTTTAATTAATCTAGTACAGATTCAGCATAAGCATGGCAACTAGGGTTCAACAAGACTACAAAGTCTATCCAGGCAAATACTGTAGGATAGTTAGCCTGGATTGCATTCAGTACTACATGGTCACTAGCAGGATACAAGTTAGCTAATTAAAAGCTGACCTGAGTACCTTGTACAAAGGGCTGTCGTACGTCTAGAACGTAGCACAGGCAGATCCAAAGCTGGGACTGGAACTGTAGAGCTGGCTCCGAAGTTTTCTCCCACAGCTCAGAGGCAACCAAGCAGGCACACACAGCGAGACTATTTCACACATGATGGAGCTGCAGTGGAGATGGAGCTTTTACACCTGCAGAGCCTGCCAAAATAATGTAAAAGGGCAAAATGGAAGGTGGTAAGTCTAATCAAAGACAATGTTTTGAGCTGAATAAAACACTTAACTGCATGGAAAATTCCATTAGGTTGATTAGATACTTGCCTTACGGCCCTCTTAAAACAACTGTTAAAAAAAAAAAGATAGCTATTGCAATGCAGCTTAAAAATATTGGAAAAGCAGGAAATGGAGCTTATTAGAGCTCAAATTAGATCCAAGATTTATGTGAAGAACATTTGGCCTCTTTAAAAGGCCTGCTTAATCCCTAGATGGTTTTTATTGTTTCTATTATTATTATTTATTTATACAGTGCCATAGGTATACATGGTACTTTACAGACAAATAAAAAAAAACATGGGTCCTCCCCCAGAGAGTTTATAATACCTGATCCAGCAAAGAGTTAAGTACATGAGTAACTTCATTTGCAGGACTAACCTCCCCTGGAACCAATGAGATTTTTTTAAAAAATCAACTTATTGACATGATTATTTCTTCCAGATCAGACCCTCTGGTCTCAGACATCCAGTCTTAAGTCACAGGTGTAGAACCCAGTTCACAGGAATAACTACCTGAGTTTCGATAACTTTTGTTGAGCAATTCTTACAGTAATGTTTTGTTCTAGGTTTTGTATATGAACATAAGACAAAGCAAAAAAGGCGCGAAGCTAAACTGTTTTTGTCCTGCTAAGTTGGCTTCAGTGAAAATCTTTTACTAGTATTTGTAATATTTTCTCAACTAGAGCAGCAAAATTAGTCAGTGATTGAGAAAAAGCTGCATGACGTGGTTTAGTGCAAAACAGGGAAGCTGCATTTTGTTTGTGTTCCTTCTTACTGTACACTGGTGTTAATGAGCTGCTTCTTCAGGGATGACTGGCCAGATCTCTCTATCTGCACTCTAAAACTACTGAATTTGAACATTATTACAGCACATGTATTATACTTCAGGTATAAAGTTGAAGCAATATTGTACAGAAGTGTTCCTTCTTATTTTACTTTGCAAAAGAAGCACTTCTGGTTCCCATTAAAAAAACCAATATACTGTCATTTTTTGTTTAGAAGATGAGGGGATCCTATTCTCCTTCTTACTGTCCTGATGCCCCTATTTCTGTGAATGGAAAATTGGAGCTACCTCAAGCTACTTCTCTTTTGGAGGGTAGTAATGACTACTCCAAATGTGCAACCCTATTTGCCTGCATATAAACTTTTAATAATGTTCATTAAACTTTATTAGAATTGTACGTGCAGCCAGATCAGGGTTACAAATTAAAACCTCAATCCTGCAAACACTTAAGGAGCTTTATTCATGCGAGAAAAAAAAAAATTCTCTTTCTATACTCACACACTTAAACTGAATCTGTAACCTAAATACAATGCTATTTTGTTTTTATCCTCTGGTATTAAAGTTAAAAACGTATAGTCAAGGAAGAAATTATATCTTACTAGTGCACAAAAAGAGCAAACAACTCCCCAACATTTTTGAAAGTGTGTCTTTTTAAAAATTATCATTTGTGGAAAAAAATTCCGGTGCAACAGACTAGGAAAAGTCAATGAACAAATGAACTATGACTGTATGCACTTAACGATATACAAAAGTCCTGGTCAGAAGAGACACTGAAGTCTGTAGAAGTTTTGCAATAAACTTTACAGGCAAAAGGATCAAACCTACAGAGCCTGATACAAGAGCCCAGTGAAGCTAGTAAGAATTTTCCCATTGACAAGCTTTGAATCAGATGCAGACCAACAGAACTCCAGAACTGTAGGTAAAGAAGCAGCCGTAAAAGCCAGAAAGAGTTTTAAAGAAAACAGACATGAGTGTCATAAAGCCAAAGTCAAACTCCATCACCAAGACAAATATGTGTGAAAGAGTTATACCTCTTTTAGGGTTAAGTACAGTATTTATGATTATTTATTTATCTTGAAACAAAAGGTAAATTAATCCATCTATTTTAAAAAGCATGTTTTTATTACATTGAGTAATTTCCTTTGAAAAAGAAAAATGTTTCCTAAAACAATTAGCAGTTAAACTAGATTTTTTTTTTTTTGTTTGTATCTGAGATGAGACTGTGTATCATTATTCATGCATAATCTGATTCCAAATGATTTCTTGTTTACAATTTGTTTTGTGTATTTTCTTATGTAAGCAAGAATTAATATACTCCAGCATGGAAGAAATATGCTATATTATCTTTTATTACATTTCTTTAGAACATGCCATACGTCTTCTTTAACTCCCCAAGGGCATTCAAAATAGCCTGAGGAAAACACAAACAAATACACATGTAAACAAGGGCAAATACACTAACAGGAAAACAATATAAGATACAGACTTGCATGTAGGTACATCAAGCATGTGTAATATAAGCAATGGAAATCACAATCTGACTCCAAATTTTTTAATAAGCACAAAAAATTACTTAATGTTTGTCTAGCTTGGATGATAAGCAGAGTACTGACACACAGTCACAGCTTGATCTCCTACAGCAACTAGATGACAAAACCTCAGATCTTCCATTTCGATTTCTCCGTGTGGGAAGACCCCATCACAATTAGTATACTCTTTTCTAAATACTAGCACCCTCCAGTGTGCACACCCAGTAACATACACCCCATCCCTTGCTGTTCAGTGAGCTTCCTACCGCAAGGGCTGGAGCCCGCCGAGCAGGAATGTGGATTAGATGTGAAGTAGCAGAGGTTTTCATACAAACCCAGGATTGCATGATTCCAAATTTTGGTGTTCAAGGAATGATAGAAGTATATAAAGATCTGGCAATTCTGATAGTCAGAATAATTCAGATGAGAAATTGCTGTGAAAATTTAGAGACTTACCTTCAGATCTACCCTTTCTAACCCCACCCGGTTTCCTATATTTACTCCAATTTCTTCCACCTGCTATTTCTCTTACACATTTTCAACTAGCTTTACATGAGTTAAGGTCTCAGACCACCTTGACTCAATACAATCTACTTGATTCTTTTCCTTTTGACTCTGTCATACTTTTTTATCGTGGTGAGTCACAGAGCCTGAAGCCTTTCATCACGTGTAGGCAGGCATCTCCCCTGAATTCCTTATTGTTAATTGCAAGGAAAAAAGGAGAAAAGTATTTTTTTTCGCCAGATACCAAAGAGTGTCTCCAATTACAATAGGTGAATTTGGAGTATGGTAAGACTCAAAAGGTTATGTCCCACATAACCAATTTACGTTCATTCCTGTGCTTCTTATTGCAATATAGTTTTGATACTTCATGTTATTTTGGATTTTGAGTATATGGACTGACAGGAAAAAATTTTAATGTTCAGAACGCTATGAGACTCTTTCTCCTTGAGCAGTTAATAATCCAGGGGTTTCTGTTTCTTTTTGTTTTATCCTTAGTCATAATTATCTTTTTCTCTCAACAGTTAGCTTGGTTTTTATTTATTTTTACTATGTTTTTTTAAAATATTTGCAGTTATCATTGATTTCTGCCTACATGTAATAGTATATTTTTGTGGCATTTTAAGAAATTAAATTTCATATGGTCTATCTTTCCATACCATAATTCTGCAAAAGTAGTTCTCATATTCACGTACAGGAAAGATGAAATAGATAAAATATCCTTGAAAGAATTACCTATGGTAGTAACTGGGTTGTAAAGTTCGACCTTATGAAACAAGTAATGTGATGACTGTTGGAAACTAGACCGTTGGACGTCTATAGTATTTCAGGGCCTGCCACAGTGCCCCTCTGAATGCTCCTCAGAGACACAAAAGCTGTCTGACCTGTCTTGCAATTAAAATTAAAATTTATTCCTACTAATCTACTCACAGCATCAGATTCTAAGAGCAGCTGTGACTTAACAAAATCCAGGCCACATACATCTTTGTGGAAGAGATCTAAGTACCTATTTTCCATTTCATAATTTCTCTTTCAATCTAAAGTTTAAAAGAAATCAAAGATTTTATTGTAAATTTGTTTATAATTAAGAGAATATACTTCTCATCTAAATGTCTGATTTATATCACTACAGATTTTGCCAGTAGCATTTTCCAACATGCTAAAACCAGTTATATCCTCAAGTAAGTACTGCAGGTCTTCAAAGGTATTTATATGCCCAAATTCTAATGATTTACTGCAAAATAACCACCTAACGTCTTTCAGGATGTAGACTGAAATCTCATATGATTTTTACTGATAGATTAGTTCTGATACACAGAATGTTAAGTAATATAGCTGCTTTTGAAATCTGTATCTTTGGTATGCGATGTAGTTGATCAAGAACAATGATGCAACACATTGACCACACTTCATAGCCATATCTGGCCCTGGAGGTGAATCTGAGAGATACAGGTGTGTCTCTGAAGGAAAATCAGCTATATATAAATTGATAAAATCACACAAAAATACAGTAAGAAACGCCCCCCCCCCCCGAGTTTACTAATAGGTTTTGCAACCTGTCTTCTATATTTAGATTTATCAATAAACTAAGAATCATCACTGTCTATTATCAGGCACATAAGCTTCAAGGCTGTATTTTTCAATTATACAATTTTCATGAATATTGCCTCTAATCAAAGTACCCTACCTGCTAATTCATGTCCTAAAATGGCATTTCAGAAGAGGGAGCTGGATTACTTGACTATTTTACAATATAATGAAAACTGTTTGAATGATCATATCTTAACATACTTTCAAATGGAAAATGCAGCTTACTTTTAACTCTAGAATTGTGATCTGTTTCCAGAATATTAAAACCTCAATCTTCTTTTCTGATGAGTAAGGTCAATATCATTTTATTCCCTTTTTAGGATCATGGGTTAATTCGTGTTGAAAGGGGCCTCAAGATGTTTCTAGTCCTACCTCCTGCTCAAAGCAGGTGCAGCTATGGTCTGTGAAGACTGGTCAGGGCTTTATCCAGTTTGATCTTGAAAATCTCTAATGATGAAGACTGCACAACCTCTCTGGGTAACCTGTGTCCCTGCTTGGCTGGCCTTGGGGGGAAAAAGGTTTCTCCTCATCTCCAGCCTGAACCTCTCTTGTTTCTACTTGTGCCTGCCGCTTCTCACCCTCCCACCATGCATCACTGTGAAGAGCCTGGCTCCATGTCCTTGTTCACCCCCTTGCAGGCACTGGGGGCTGCTGTGAGGTCCCCCCGAAGCCTTATCTTCTCCAGGCTGGACAAGTCCCAACACCTGAGACCATGGTGGTCCTCCATTGAACTCACTCCAAGTTTGTCAATGTCTTTCTTGTTTTCTTTGATATTTACTAATAAACAACAGCAGCTATCACAAAATGATGGGCAAAACAGAATCCTGGAAGCCAGTGTTGTCTTCTGGTTAAAAAAATGTTTTTTACAGGGCCATGATATCACCAGTAGATTCTATTCTGATGTCTATCACTAGCACACTGTATTTCTGAGTTTACTCATTCTTACATTTGATATTTATAGTGTATCTCCCTCTTCTAGGCATTTAATGACTTATTTGTTCACAAGCCACTTGAGACAAAAAGTTGACATAGTAACATTTTTGTACTTCAAAGTAATAGAAATAATGGAGAGATGGTACTTATTAAAATATGATCACTGACTTGAACTGTACAGAACATACATACTTATAAGAGAAAATAATACCCATTTTTGTCCTCCCAGGAGCAAAGCTGTATATTCACTTTTGTTTTCAGTTCCAAATCACAGGAACGTTCAACTGGAAAATGCACCTATTTTCAATTATGGCACTCTTCTGTGCTCCCAACTGCTCTTTTCCAGTGATTTAACTGCAGCAGAGAGAAGCTGGATGAGAGCAGTGAGAGATGACATCACATCTGTCTGAATTAACAAGGTGATAAATAAGTACAGTAAGTTCAGCTGAAGGGATCAACAAATAAGTAGGACTATGCTTTCCCATAGCTGCCTAACATAAATCACAAGAACTTTGGAAAATTCTCCTTTAAAGCAAGACTAATTAATTTCACATTCTTGTTTTTTGTATATGTTAATACCTTTTACAGATCCTTAACCTGAACAGTCTTTTGACTTTTTAAGTTTTAATGTCATATGTCTCTAATAAATAACTGCTAGGGTTGTTTCTTCCACCTTATTTTTCTCCTATTCACACCATACATACTTCTACATACTTATGTTTATTACAAATGCCTACTGTGTCTATAAATTACAAAGGATTATCTATATTAAAGATGTTCTACTAGTTTTTTTTAATTTCACTGATTAATACTTTCATTCATTGACCATGTATCAATAGTTTTAACCAACTCTTTTGTTTTCAACCAATGGAAAAATTCTCACAACTGAACAGCAATAATCTTTCCTTTCATTTTAATATGTACAACGAAGACATGGTTTTTGTTGTTATGCGTCATGTTTAGAGCTGAGAAACAAGAGTCTGGAAAAATAACTCCCATCCTTGACTTTGCCACCAACTTCCTTTCTGATCTTGACCATATCAAACAAAACTCAAGCTAAAACTTTGTCTTCAAGGTTTCTTAATATTTGATTCTGATATGCTGTATGAGCGACTGAAACTGCCCTTCAGGGACCCTTAGTGCATGGATGTTACAATGGCAGCTTGGCTTGCCTCCTGCCACCCCAGAGGAATTGGAAAAGAAATTTATCCACACAATGGAAAAGGGCCATTGAGAAGAAGCATGTTAAGAAGCATGTTTTCTAGGGGTTGGGTTAAGGAGTTAGCTGGATGAGAGCCAGGATTAAAAGAACTGCAATAACTCTGGATTGTAGGTCTCAGCTGATTGTCCACAGGCTTGGCTTAGTCTAAAACCACTCTGATTTTTGGCAAAACTTAGGTTCTGTCTCTTCATTTAAATCTCATTAGCAATTCCAGAGACATGATTCTTACATAAACATCACCAAAGAAGCATGCACAAGGAAGAAAATGTGAGGAAAGGTAAAGGGCTTTTGACAGATGGGCTTCATGATCAAGCATATGCAAGTAATAATGGGCAGTTTTAAGACTTATGTGACCTGGACTGACAGAAGTTGACAAGTAAAACTCACTGGTATCTCTGAGAGAGGAAGCTGTAAGAAATCCCATACTTGAGAAGATTTATGTGACTGAGTTGAACATTCTGAAAGTAGACTGAAAATCTTGGCAAAGTTTTCACTTCCAGTGCTAAGAAGGAACTAAAGAACTGGACCTGCTCCCTAAAACTCTTTTCCTACTTCATTTATTTCCCCTGTTGTTTTCCTACTTCATTTATTTTCCCTGCAGAGGCTTGGGCTTCAGCTCCACCTCTCTAGATATCGAGAACAGATGGGGTAACATGTAATTGCAACATCAGAGTGTACAAATCTGTAGATGTTCTCTGTGAAGAGAACCAAGTAACCAAGCAAACTCAGTGTTAAAACTCGAAACATCTTCTGATTGGACATTCTGGCTCTTTGCAAGCCCTGCTGAAGCTGCAACATCAGAGGGGACAGATTTGTGTTTAACATTTATTGATTGATATTTAGTAATTTTTCTATTGCAAAAATAGGTACAAGACTGCCAAGTCCTCCAGTCCATACCTTTCACTACAGTTGTTGCTAAGAGAAAACTGCACCAGAACCTTGACTGATATAAATGGGAATAGCATTCATATCTCCATGGGAGACGTACAAACTGAAATTACGGAGTAATTAGTTCACAATATTGTCATGGTTCATAAAGAATTCTTACAAACTAAATGAACTGCAAGTGGTCTTACTTTTTTTTTTTTTTTAAATTTTAACAAGTTCCATTCACTCCCATTCCTTCCAGGCTCCTTTCCTGCTCCTTAGGACTCCAGTGGATTGTAACCATAAGGGAAAAACTCCACTACTTATTCAATGATTGTGGTGTGGTAATACCACTTGGTTCACTTAATGGTGATAACAAAGAATGATGAAACTGAAGGATATTTTCAGGATTAGTCAATCTAGGTCTCAAATTGTATTTTCTATAGGTAATTTTCACAGTTTCACATCCAAGAATGTAGAGAATAGGATTCTTATAACAACACTTTAACGCCTGTTGGTATATAATTACTGACACAGTATTTTCGCAATAGGAAAATGGGAACAGATTTTTCATTATTTTTCATTTCTAACAGGCAAACTGAGTAAGACAGAATAAAATACTTTTTCCAAGAGTCATAGATTAAACTGGATCAAGAACATGGGTTCTTGAATCTCTTACCTCCCTTAACTCAGATTGCTAAACCTTTTTTTCTGAAACCACTCACAGCTGTCCAGGTATTGCGGACTGCTTATAAAGCTGTTGTTCTTCTGTGGCACTGCTATTTCTATGCAAAGTGGTAGAATTTAAATGTACAACTTTTACCACTGCTGTCCATATATTGCCCTTTGAAGTCCTTAGTTTTGTTTAGTATTAGATAACTGAAGACAACGTTCATAAAAGTCAGTAATACCACATAAAATTACGCCTCTTCAAGAAAAGACCTATTCCACTAAAAGACACTAACGGATTCCTAATGACACCATTTTGTTAAGGAGTCCTCTCAGTTCTTGACTTAAGGGTGTTTTAGCATGCAAAGGACACCAAGAAATAAGTATTCTTTAATACAGACCTTTCTCTGCTTTATTGGTCCCATTAATGCCCCACTCTGTTCACAGAAGTGATTGCTCAGGGAGCTTATTGAGCACCATGAGAGGGAAAGAGGGGGTATATCATGTTCCCGTGGCACTCAGGTGGCAATCGTCATGTTGGCCCACATGCTGAGCACTTCCAGGGCTAAAAGCACCTGTTTCAGAGAATCCTTCTACAAAGTAAAGATACACTAGATGGATCTGGGGCTAGTCACCTCTAAAAAGTTAGAACATATAAAGACCTGTAAAACACATTTACCATTTTTGTATAAGAGACTGGTTGCTGCTGCCCAGACTGCTCCTGTATAATTTGGAGGATAACCTTAGCCAAATGAGGAAGATATTTGCATTTTGCAAATGACTGGCAATAGTCTAAACAAGAGATTAAGATGACTATATAATTTCTTTGCTCCTTCACCAGAAACAACTGTGCTTGTATTTACCAGAAATCTCCTACATTAACGCTCATTCACAAGTGAAGCTGTTCTACCATATGTATCAGATGTTTTAGTTTCCCTAAAAAAAAAAAATCAGTTAATTTATGATGGAATATTTCTTTGACTATTTCTATATCCCACTTAGGCCAAGAATGATGAGGAAGACTGACAACTATAAGGTTTTGTCTATACAAAGAAGAAATATTAGTATTTGTTTGCTGCAAAAGATCTGAAATTGGAGCTAGTAAGCTCAGTCTGGTGGTATATACACTCTGAAGGTACCTAAGGTATAAATCTCCTCATTTTGCAAAACTATGAGGTTTCCCCTGAACTCTTATTGTCCTGGTGTTCATGAGCTATAAGCTAAGAGACATTTACAAAGACTATTTTTAAGCCAAATATATAATTACTTAGGATAACTGGCATTAATATGATGAGAAAAAATTCCTAATTTGAATACAGAACTAACAGACATGAAGGAACAGAGATATGACAGACAAAATGGAACTTGGGTCTGTTTCTAACACACAAAACCTCTACCATCTTCCTAGCAATATGGTGATTAAGCTTTATCAGCCGTACAATTGTTGCCCTTGTTTATTCTTTGCACTGTCAAAAATGGAAGCTGCCTTTCAAATGCAAAAATGTAAAAGTCACAATAATTAAAGGAAATGCTACAAGTTCATTTCTGTGAAATTAAAATTAAAAAAATGAAAAAAGGGAAAAAAAGGAAGGAAGGAAGGAAGGAAGGAGTTTAAAGCCTAGATGTTTAGACAGCCCTGCAAGCCCCCTTGTGACCTTACTCTGATATTTAACAAAACATTAATCTTCTTGCCAGCAATTATAAAGAATACAGTGATGTAGCTGGGGCTCAGTGAGTGAGTAATAGTAATTCTATTGTTCTCTTTTATTTATGCCTTGGCTGTACCAGGCAGATGAGGTAAGTTGGGGCTTTTTATATGTTATTATTCTGAACTGGCAATACATAAAGGCTGATTACACAAATATCTGTCTGTTTCTGAAGCACTGTTTCACACCTCCTTCCAGCTCATGATCAAAGCGTTTCAACATTTTATTATGAAATCATGAATCCCCCCTTAGTTTGCATATGAATTATAGTCTTTTTTTAAAAAACACTGGTGTACAAGTGACAGTGCTTTTTGAACCACGGAACAAAACAAGGTGTTACACATTACTTCTTGAAGGCAATAACTTGCTGAATAATTCTGTTTGTTGGAGCACAGTCCAACCTCCCTATTGAATACAAAAGCCTTGAGACCAAAGAATTTTTTTTTGGTGAATAGGCCAGTGATTTTGTTTCACTTGTAAGAAAAAAAAAAAAGCTGAGCCCTATTAAGAAGTTGAGAAAATGTTGCCATGTAGCTGTAATTATAACAAATCTAAAAGAGCTTCCCTCTGCTTTTCTGAAATGCAGTAGTTATACTAAAATTTGAAAATAATTCAATTACTCAGTTAATAACATCCCACTGTACAAACCTTGCATTCTGAAAGTGGGTTCCACATATGTGCCATAAAGCACACTGAAAGAACAGCCAAGAAGGTGGCAAAGCATAGCCCAGTAAGTTATAAGCAGGTATCCTGCATCTACTCCTTAGGAGAACTGTTATGGTATCTTTAAGATTCACACATACTACATTTCAAGGATCAACTTCATAACAAAACTCATGATGCTCAATCCTTCTACTTCAGAAGGAGGAGGGGTTAAGGTATCTACAGCAATTTTTTACCCTCTAAGAAACGTGCATTTCAAAGTCTCAGAACTGTGAATCAGGGATAAGACTTCCACTGACTTTTACAAGAACAACTTCCAGTTGTTGATATTTATGCTAAGATGCATGTTCCTGTATGACATATATACCTAATCGAATGCCAACAGTTGTTCTTTTACATACACCATGAACATATACCATGTTTTCCTTTACAGCAGTCCAAAAAGTGTGCCATTCCTATAAAATATATTTATATTCTAAGGATTTTTCAAGTTTGCTTTACAGAATACAAATATGTACTGTGAACAACCTTATGAAT
>VYZW01016031.1:3560-42262 GCA_013401315.1 Balaeniceps rex
GTTTGGAGAAAATATAAACAAAACCAAACTGTGAGAAGAACTATAGGAAGGACTTTCGAATGCCTGAAATGCATGTCATCTATCCCGTTTAGGGCGTTTAAATTCCAGAAGCTAATTTTGATTGAGTTGCATCTATGCTACCCTTTCAAAAAAAAAAAGTGGAATATTAGCTTGGTAGTTCGGCCTTTGTTCTCATGTCCTGACTCACCAGTGACATAAGTTGGAAGTCTTTATTATTCAGGAGGCTGAAATTCTGCATGCTAGCAGAAGATGAGTAGCAACTGCAGTCTGAATTTTCCATGTCTTTTATAAATGATCTTTGCTCCTGGTTGATGCTAAGGATTTGTGTGCATCTAAAGAGATTCAAAGAACACTTAATCTCATGCTCAGCCTCATAAAAGATGCGTTGAGCAAGTTTACTGCTGTGCCTGTCTGGTGTGAGCAGTTGGTGTAGTATTGTTGTCACACTAGTAAAAATTAAATCCTTGCTTTTGCTGAGATAACAAAGAGTATCTCCAGATTTGTATGTTTTAAATATCTGTAATAATTTGGTTCTTGCAGTCAGACAACTGAATATATATACAGGTTATTAGCTAATAAGTTTATCTGATACTTCAGTTAATTATCTGTGAATACAGCAAAGGAGTACGTTTGAACTGAAGGCGTCTTTAGTCATTGACTTCTTTTGGATTCTAATCTAAAGCCTTTTGTCATCTTTCCCCCTGTGTTTTTAAAGACCTCAGAAATCCTATTTTCCCTTTTCTATTTGGTAACGGTAAGTGCATTTCATCCATTTAGTCCAGGGATCTTCTCCAAGTCTATATGCAATCTCATCTTCTACTGCCAAAGTACCACGCAGTTTATAAGCAAGGTTTGAGACTTCTGGTTGATTTTAAGGCTTTCTTGAGTCAAAATTGAGCACTTCTGTATAATGTCAGGATAAGAAATAGCTGCTGTTTTTTTTCCTAAATAATTTTTATTTTCTTCTTTCCTTTCCCAGAAATGAATATGGTTTTTAAAAAGGTCAAGAAAGAGATGGAAGAAGCTTCACATGAATGGTGAACTCTGAGGGCTTGGTACCTTTTTATTTACAGTTTTAATCCTTCAACAGTAGGCAAAACTTAAGACCATCTAAAGATTGTTTATCTCTCTTCTCTCCAATATCAGATTTACAATTGCTCATTTTCCAAATAAAAGGAAATCCTTTCTACAGTGTAGACAGCTACTTTGTAGAGTCAGTTTTGAATCCTGCAAACTTGGACTGTCGTCTATTTGTTTTTTAAATAGTATTTTTGTTTCACAGTACGGCTATTAGTTGGGGTTTTTTTCCTTATTTGAGCAGTTGTGGGGTTTTATTTTTTTTGGGGGGGTGGTGGGAGAGCAATGATATGCATAAATCCGTTACACTAATGTAAAATACTGATGGGAACAATACTTGATTGTTTGAAAACAGTGGATCACCAGCGTGAATAGAATCAGCTAAATGGTAAAATTAGTCCTAATACATTTCAAACTCAGACTGAGTTTCATAGGGGTGAGCAGTTATTGATATGAAGGTGCTTTTTGTGGTAACTGATGGCTTTGATTACAACTTAGCTGAGTGGCTGGATGGGCTATTTTTGAGTAATTATGCAAGGTAGCCTTTACATCAAACAAAACTTCTTTTACGTGATCTCTACCCAGAATAGAAATTTACTGTATCTCAAAAGACACAGTGACCTAGTGGTTTGTGAGGACACTATGTTAATTTGTCTGTGTTCATCTATTAAGCAGGAGATTGAACTTGTAGAGTTAAGGTATTTGAAAAAGTTGCATGATGATACTTGACAGCATATTAAAAACAGTGAAACAAGTAACCGACTGTGCAGGCTGTTACCTTAGTATAAGGTAACCCTCTTCCCCTTCTGCTGGGGAGGTGGAAGCTGTTGAGCCTTCTGGCTTTTTAGTAAGGCCTTATGCTAGTGTAAGTGGCTAAATTAAAGTTGTGTGGGGAAAGCAGTGCATGGAAGCTAGCTATCTACTAAAATTGCCTTAGTTGAAAAGGGCAGCACGGGCAGCAAGGCCAGCAGGCTTGTTCTGGTTCGTTTCATCAGGCAGGAGATTATTACCGTTCTACCTGAAGTGCCTTTCAGAGCTGCATTGAATTTGCTGTCCCTTATTTGATTAAAAAAACACGTTCATCTGAAACCACTTCTGATTGTTGTCCATGAGACGAAGTCCTCTTCTAGAGACTCTAGAACGAAGAACTGCTGTTAAGCTGCCAGTTAATTGGGTTTCTTCACTTTGTTTGCTCTGTCCAATTATCTGGACCAGAAGCTCCCCTTGAAGCCATTAGCAGCTGCATGTGTGCGTTAATGGCAGAGTCGGTCCCTAGGAGCGGGTGCCGGTGGTGTCTTACCAACGTCTTTCCCCATGCTTCTGGGGAAGTTCTGTGACTTGAATGGTGTTAAGGAGTTATTGCCGTTTTCGTGCAGCAGGTGCATACATTAAATTGCTGTATGCAAGGGTGCAGGGCCAATGGAATTGCGTTATTGGCCTTCCTAGTGAAATTATGCTAAAGCCTGGAATATAATTAATGCAGCTTTGTGAAAGGTTAAGTGGGAGATTACATTACCTTTTCCTGAGAGTGCTTTGCAAAATCAAATATTTGAACACTTTGTTTGAACTGAATGAAGGTGCTTCTTTAATGTTAAGCAGAATTTTGTTACTTTGCCTGTTGTCCTTTTTGTCTTTTGAGGCTTTGGGGTTTGTTGTTTGGTTTTTTTTGTTTTTTTTTTTTTTTTTGAAACTCCTGTCACCAGCATACCATAATATGTGTTTTAATGTCATAGCCTTATGCTCTAGTCATAATACTTGTGCCCTTTCTAGATCTAAAATTTCTAGTCGTGATGACAGAGAAATCTATTCATTTGGTAGCGAGACACCTATTCTACATCGCCATCTTCCTCTCCTGTTCCTATTTACAGCTTCATCCTGCTGAACAGGGATCAGTTATAAGTGTTGGTATTTGTATAGAGCAATTGACAGCAATTCTACACTTCGTACCTTATAGCAAGGTATGAACCTTATGTTCAGGTTTGGAGCTATTCTGCACCAAACAGAAAAGTCAGGGGAAAAGTCAAGAGAAACGAGAGAAGGATCCTGAATGAATCTGAACCCTGTTATGAACTCAGTTAATGTGATGTGTCTTAAAAGATTGACCTGTATAAGCAGCAGTCAGTTACACGGCCAACATAAAGTTGCCTCTTATGACCTCATTTTAGCTGTTTAGAACCTGTCGCTGTAGGATTTTTTTTTTTCTTCTTTTTTTTTTGAACCAGGGAATTCTTACTGCAGAATGTGTATTAATCCCGGGGAGCATATGGTGGAAGAATGTCAATGAGGGGGGAACACAATCTGAAAGATTGTGAATAAATACTCCTCTCTTAACTGGAGTGTTAGGCCCTGCTGAATACCAAAGGGGAGACCTTGCAAAATAAAATCTGTCTGCCTTTCCTGCACCGGCAAGAGAGGGATGATTCTTAAAGCGTTTTGTTTTGTTTTGTTTTTTAAATTATTTTAAACAATGGCTGGGGTTTATGACAGATGAAGCAAGAAAGAGAAATGTCCTTTGGTTCAGGGGAGATAAGTGAATGTGGGTTTCATGTATTTCTAGTGAGTTTTTAGAGAATAAGTTTTAAGCATTTATTTGCAAGCTTTTGCTGTATCAATGGAATGGAAAAGGGATGCAGTTCTGAAGTGTTCTGTTGTAGAAGACTTTATACCACAAGGGAAACTTTAACCCAACTCCTAAGGCACAATAATTTATGCCAGCATGAATTTGCTGCAGATTTCATTTACTGAATGTTTTATAGCATACACTTTAATTTCAGCTAACTGTTGTTAGGACTGATTGGTTCTCCTATTAATCCTGACCAAACTTTACTTTTTCCTCTTAAGATATGTGTTTGAAACACAATTAACTAGGATATGGCTAACGAAGTTATAAAACCTGTTTCCTTTTTTGTTGTAGCGATGGGGAAAAATCACAGCTGGTACTAGGATGTGTTGTCAGGTTTTGATTTTCTACCCATAACTTCATTGTTTCAAATTAATTTTTAATTTCTCCCTTTTAAATAGTGAAGCGTAATTAATAATTTCAAGCCTGTTTATTTATGACATTATTGTGATTTTTTTTTTTTTATTACAGTACTAAAGACTAATGAAAAAGGATCCTCTTATTAGGTGGAGTAGGCCTTGCATTTATTTTTTTCCTGCAATGTATGAAGTATTGTACCAGAGTATTAAATGAAATGTAATATTTTATTGAAAAATCTGTCCTTTAAAAGGAATACATTTAGGATGTCATCAATTTGATGTGAATCATGTAAATGTTGATAATGCGCTGTTTATTATACATCTTGTGTTTCAAAAGACTCGCTGCCTTTTGCCCACATACCTTCTGTAGACCATCTAAAATTGTCAAAATGTGACATTAAAATAATAGTTCATGTATAGAAATATTGGTGGTTGTCCATTGTTTTCTGAGCTGGTATTTATGGGTCTTAGTTCAGCTGCTCTGCTAGCTGCATTGTGATTTTTATTGCTGCGAAGCTATATTATCAGAAATAAAAGCATATCTGTAAACATCAGAACTTCAAAAAAAGGAAAAAAAAAAGAAATTAAAAAAAAAAAGAAATAAAAATCATTTTCTTAAGATGGTTTGTCAGTCACTCTGTTCTCCAGCTTGCAGTCAGAAAAGATGGTGTTGTATGGGCTCTAATCTTCAAGTCTAGATCATAGTGTTTCCGAGTTGTACTGCTGAGCCCCCCGCGGGATGCGATGCTGTTGAAGAGAGCAGCTGTCCTTCCTGAGAGCCAGTGGAGCAAAACTCTTATTAAATATGATGTATACGAGCTTTTATCTTTGTGTTCCTACCATCCGCTGCCAGCTGGCTGCCCTGTGGGAGGTCCTTCGTGCTGCCCAGGTACTGCCTCTCCAGTTAGCCCTCGATGGCTCTTGTCCTGGGAGTCCTGCGCTCGTGCTCCTGCGATGGTTGGGTGACCCTGCTGCCTCCTGCTTTCCCTTTCCTGCTCCACCTCCAGAGAATTGGCCTTCATTGTTTCTTTCCTGATTTTTGAACTTGGTGTGGAACTTCCTCAAAGCAGGGATGAGGATTAGCCTCTCTTTTTTTTTTTTTTTTGCTGATTCTTAGTGTGTAATCAATCGCTTTTAATTGGGGAAAGGAAGGACAATCCTGTTCTTTCTCTGTCCACGGCGCACTTAGCTGCAACCAGTTCTTCTGGGGTGAGGGAGAAAGAAGCTGTTGCTCTCGCTCCTGCTGCTCCTTCCTTTCAGATCTTTCATCTCTTGCACCATTTGTCTTTGGGGCTCTGCTGTTGTCTGACGTCCTTTTATGCCAGCACCATGCAGTGACTCAAAAGAGGGGCTGGTGCTTTGAAAAGGAGCTGTATTGTGCCCCAGGCTCCTTTCTGCCAGCTGCTGCCACCATACTTCAAAAGCTATCAAAATTTCTGACTCTCTGTAGCACTTGGAGCTAGGCACTTCCAAAAATGTAATGTCCTACCTGTGCTATAGGCTGGAGCAGAAGAGCCCTAAGTATGTGCCCCTAAGTATTGCGTATCGGTCTAATTTTAGGTCCACTAATACTGCTTTTTCCTTTCTTAGAGCTGTTGGGAATGTTCCCACTAGGCATGTCATTGCTGTTACTGATTCCCAGAAACTAGACAGCCTGCGTGGCTTCACTAACATGTTGAAGGGGTTTTAATTCACGGAGAGGTTCCACGAAGCGTTAGCTCTCCCCTGGATCCTGCTTTCAGGGCTGAGCGGTAAAAATGCAGCTGAGCCATCCCGCAACTTTTTAAGAAATAAATGCTGTGTGTTGTAACGCAGACAACATGAGCAGTGCCGGTTGAACACAGAGCAAATATCAGCTGAATTTGTAGTAAAACAAGCTTAATCTCAAGGCAATGGCAAAGCATAGAGATAATCTACTGAAATGCCAAGGAGGAGGCAAAGCCCTGTGGTTGAGGCCTCTGCAGATTCGCATACAGGCTGAATTCAAATGAGGACAGTAGCTATGTAGAGCAGCTTGGTTTTAAGGCGATTATCCTGCAGAGTAAGATTTTTTTTTTTTTTTTTTTTTTTTTAATATGAACGTGTCTAATGATTTGCATCCATCTCTGTGTATAGCAATGGTTTTATAATCTGTTTCAGGGTTGGGGAGTGAGGGAGACTGGTCCAATCTGAGAATTTTGACAAAGATTGAAAGCGATAGTCGATGTGGTGACACTTACAGCCCCTCCTGCTTTCTCCCAGGCTGCCGTGTTGCATTTTTGCTTGCCCCACGTGGGTAAATATGAAGAGAATTTATTCTCGCAGCGCTCTTGGTGTTTATACAAACCTAGATGATTAGATAGTGCTCAAGGACAAGTTTGTTATTGCCGTAAAACCTTGAAACTTTGGCTGACTTCTTCAGTACGAACTCCAACGCAGTTAGTGTTTAGGTTAGGTGAATTCTGAAACGTGCCTCCTGTTGTACGGCCAGACGTATACATCGTACCGCTCTCCTGATCCTGGAACAAGAAGGGCTGAATGGGTCAGGAAAAATGAAGGTGTCCTTCAAGCAACCTATTTGCCGTTTCCAAAGAAAACGTTTTTTTCCAGCGCGTCTCTTGGCAGAGCTGGTACAAATCGGGTTCCATTTTCAGGGTGGCAATTTTTGTTTTGTGTCCCTGTGTATTGCACCTGGTTGTGCTTTCTAAGCCTTTGGGTGCTCTTCCCTTCGCTTGGGATCACCCTTGAGCCCATCGCACGGTGCTTGTGCTTCAAGTCTCTGAAATCTTCCTTTGCCTTGAGCCGGGCCCTGAGGCTCAAATGTGTATCTATTTTTTTCCCCCCTTTTTCTTTTGTAATGGTTGGGAAAGATACCTTCAAAGGATTCTTAATATGCTGATTGCTTCCCGTTCTCCCCACGGAGTAAGACTCAGCATAAACAATTTGTAGATCAAAACGTTTGATTTGAAAATACCCAGCTCTCCCAACGAATGCCTCCAAGTGATGGAGGGAGTGCTACGTTTTTAGTGTGCATCATCTTGACAACTCACTGTTTTTCTTGACTGTGTGCGTGTTTGCTCCTAACGGAGGAAAGATCTTCGGATTCTTATGATGCTGCTTTTCTCAGGTCTCCTTATTTGTGTCATTGGATCTGAAATGGGAGGGGGAGGAACTCCTTAGCCTCTCTTGTGCTGGAAATCAGGCTGGAAGATGCTGTGATTCCTTCTGGTCTTTTTATTTAATAGTCCTGTGTCTGAGCTTAGTTTATGATTGTTTTTTCCGGCTGCAATCTTTATAGATCTGTGAAAGTCCCATGTATATTTACAACTATGAATGATAGCTAAAGGGATATAAAGTGCTGTATGAGAAACAGGAGAGAGAAATAATATGTAAGTGGTGGCTTTTTTAAACGGCTCGTGCTCGTTTATCTTGTGCGTTTAAGGGTTCGGTATTTGTAGAGCGGGTGAGTGTCCCTTCTGGAGGCAGGGAACGGCTCTGTCCTTCCTGGTGGCTGGGCTGCGGGTGTGCAGAGCAGGTCGAAGGCTGGCTAGTCAAGATTGATTGCGCTCGCTGTTTCAGATAAGTCTGACCTCAGCTCCTGCCCGACTGCGGCAATCCTGGTTTGGTCTGTACGTATTTGGCCACCCTGGCCTTCCTGTGGGAAACGGTGTCTCGGGAGCCCATGCTTTGGATACAGACCTGCACATGGATGCGTCCTCCCGCTGCTTTCCCGATGCTTCGGGCATCCTTGGACAGCAGCTGATTGTACTTGTAGCACCGTCCTAATTTAGCGTAGCAGAAAGCTGCTTTAATTGGGGTATTCTTCACGTAGGCTTTTGTGCAAACAGTAAACCTCCCCAGGACTTCTCAGCCGCGCACGCTCCGTGCTTTGCGAGTCTTTTTCCCCCCACAGCGTCAAGATCTGAGTTTCGATGTTCACCCATCTCGGCTGCGGTAGTCGGTGTGTTGTGTCGGTGTGCGATCTGCTCCCCTTCCTTCGGTCTCCTGGAGTGCTCTTGTTAGTCACAGATGTTTGCAGTGACTCGCGTTATTGTAATTAACGGCCTTTCTGCACGTTGCAGTCAATCCACATTCCTCATGGCTCACGAGCTCGGGAAAATGCAGTACTTCCAGAGCATCTACGCTGGATCGCTTCGCGCTGCTGTGCCTGCAGGCGCCCTGCACTAGCCTCTGCGTAGCCTTCAGCCGTCTCGTTTCTGTGGTACGGAGACCGCTGTTGTCCCCTAATAAAGAGATTTGACTAAATACTGTATGAAATTTGAAATCAATCCCTAAGGATTCTCCCACAAGGATCTGTCTGAAAGTTAACCTTTTGATTCATAGCAGCTCGTAATTGTACAAATCGTCAGTGGCTGTACTGAATTTCTATTAGCTTTGGTCCATTTCCCAGGCCTAGATCTGCATAGTAATATCAGTGTCTGGACAATCTGCTCCTAAAATTCGGTTGAATCAATCAAAAGGCTTTGAGCGGTGACTTCCATTGCAGAGATGCGTTTCTGCATAAAATGGAAACGCAGTAGACGCTGTTACTCAAATTGCTCTTCCGAGGCACGGGTCAGTGGATGGACTCGGTCTGGATCATGATGCTTTTTTCCAGAGGCACGAGGAAAATACGAAGCTGCTCTCCCGAATACTTGGTGCCTGCCATTGATGAAAACCAAGGGATGGAGCCAGCGTGTTGCTGTCACCCTACAGAACAATAAGCGTGTCCTCAGGGTGGTTAGCTGTGACAGCCTGTGCTCCGTCCTTCCCGAAGGACCAGTTGGGGTCCTGCTCCCTGTAGCTATGTCTTGCCCTTCCAGTACGAAGCTCTTTAGGATGAATTACGCAGGCTTAAAGGTAACGCGGCTTGGGAAATGAAATTGGGGATGGAGCCCTTGTCTTGCCCACTACCTGGGCTTGCCTCACGTTTGCCGTCCTTCTTCCCGGTCAGCATCGCTGTGCCTTAAGCTGTAGGATAGGAGGGTGACAGGACAGCCGATGTTTGGAAGGTACAAGGATCCCCCTCCCAGGGGCTTGGAGCCTCTTTCTCCCCTTTTTCATGAAGGCTGTAGGAAGAAGGGCCGTGGAGGTGATGGGCTTCCTTCTGCAAGGCTCGTTCCCCTTTCTTTGGCCGCTCGCCGAGCGTTTCTGACACGCAGCACGCTCGGCGCTCTGGCACGGGATCAGAAATGCTGGGGAGAGGCTTTGTTCCAGTCTGTGCCGCAAAGGGGCTGAGTGCTGGTGCGTGAGAGCCTGGAGGCTCTTGCATGTGAGCGCTCGTAGCTCGACTGCAGGAGTCTCTTTGTGCTTAACGCGTTCGGCTCCTCTGTGCTTCGGGGCGGTGGGTTGAGTTAAACAATTCATCAGCAGGCTCTGGCTCTGCTGTGTTTGACCCTCAGAGATGCGGGGAGTAATAGACTGTGCTGACTTGTCAGGTATATTGTGAAAATAAGCACCGTGGGGGTCTCGGGCCTCTAGAATATTGCGCCGGTGGGCACCGTAAGCACCTAGCGTGAGACGTTTATGTATGGTTCACCTGGCTGGATTGCCGACTCCGCTCCCCTGGAAGCCCCTTTGCTGGGGCGAGGAGGTAATTTCATACTCCGGTGCTACCAGCCCCGGCCAGGGCTCGCTGCGAGCCCCGAGCATCGCCCGCAGGCTTTTGAGGAGGCTGCGAGCAGCGTTTGCTAAAGCATCCCCGCACCACCGCAGCAGCGCGGTTACCCCGGTCCCTTTGCAGCACAAAGTCTCGCTCTGACGGGCTCCCGTGTTAATTATTTGTGTGTTAAACGTGCAAAAAAAAAAATGGTGTGCGTTCATGTTTGCCATTGCTGAGCCTTACTGACCCTGCCTGCCGTCCCTTGCGCTGGAGGCTGCGTTTTGCTCGTGTCGTCCTCGGCGCTCAGCAGCGATGCGCAGGCACCGAACGCGCCCCGTGTGCCATCGGTCTGGGGCTAACGCACGCTGTAGCTGTTTTATCTCTATTAATAGTTATTTCCTCGCTGAGGATTTTTATGCTTCCGTGCACTTAGGGAAGGTTGCTTTCAAATTCCCTTCCTATCACTCAGGATAAATGGTGTGTCAGTTCCAGGATAAATAGGCAGGATGGGAAAGGTGTTGCTATAGTAACAGAGGGATTTCAGTGATTGGTATCCATGGCGATTGTTGCTAAATTCTGAGAGGTTTTAAAAATGCTTTATTTAAAACATAATGAGCGCGCTGCTGCCTACGGTGCCGGCGCGGCGGGGAGCGTGCGTGTGTGTACGCACACGTGCATGCACAGGCACACGCGCTTTCGGGAGGAAGCTTAATCGCGCATAAGAAAGGAGGGGAAGTTTATTTTAAGGCCGTTCGGATGCTGTGTCATGTGGCAGCGGGACAGCGTCGACAGTCCTGTTCAAACCCGCCTGCGCAGCGTCCTCGGGGGCTCCTTTGCTGCCTGGCCGTGCTGCGGGGGGGGGGACGACGCTGGGGCTCCTGCGTGGTGGCTGCGGGTGACCCTCGAGGCCAGCCAGCCCCTGGGAGGGGGGGATGCAGGTTTGTGGGGGTGCGAAGGATACCCAGGTCCATCCCTCTGGGGTCGTGATGATGGGAGCACCTCTGGAGGTCTGTGGGTGGCCAAAAGGCTGGGGTACGGTGCTAAAATCTGCTGAGAAGACTGGCTTGTGCCACGGGGGTGCCTGTCCTGGCGCGGAGCAGGGCTTTGTAAGCACAACTACCTCGCCCCTGGTTTTGTCAGAGAGGTTTTAACTCTGTCCTCTCCGTACCTTGCTGCGGTGGCTTTGCTTTTGCTTCTCGTAGAGGAACGGTCCAGGTGGACGTCGCCCTGCGGAGCGCAAGGCAGGAGGGATGCTCCCGGCCCCGTCACACGGAGCAGCGGCGGGAAGGGCGGCCCGTCACCGGCTGGGCTCTGCTTCTGCTCCAGCGGGCCCCGGGCCGGGAGCAGGCAGCGCGGGCTCCCGGGGACACGGCTTTGCCATCCTCCACGGGCTCGGCGAGGGCAGCACCACCGTGTTTTGGCACGGGCTGGGAACAAACAGGTGAAAAAAACCCCTTCGCTGTAAGCCCTGCGACTGCGTAGGAGCAGTGGGGGAGCTGGGTAGGTGTCCGTGCGTGCAGGCGGCGATGGCCGATGAGCCGGTGGCTTGGTGCTGCCTCCTACGACCCCGTTGTTATTGTAAGTGGAGCAGGAGCAGCTGCTGCCCGCTTCGTTAACTGTCCCGTCCTGGCAGGGGGCTGGAAAGCTACCGCAGTAAGTGCCAATTAAACACCTCTCCAAAATGATCCTGGACCAGCCAGGAATTATATTTTATTAGCAGGGATGGAAAGCGTCAGAAACCTCTTCCTCAAGGACCTGGCTGGTGGTGGCTTGGTTTTTCTTTTGTATCTCCAGGATGCAAAATTTTAACCTGCCCACTTGGAAAAGGTCCACGGAACGCAAACAAGGGCCAGCGGAGGTGCAGCCGGCTCTGTCAGCCGGCACGGCTCCCCCCGGCCAAGCAGGGCTCCTGGGGGCGGGCAGAGCCCTGAGCCCCCCGGGCGGTCGCTGGCTCCCTGCCCCGGCGCAGAGCAGGGTCCTGAGCACACCCTTGGTTTTTTTCTAGGGGAAAATAAAGCCATTTTGGGAAGAGCAGCTGATGAGAGTGTCCGAGTCCTAGTGGCAGGTTTGGTTTAAAAGGCGAAATTTCTCTTTCCCTCTTTTGGTCCAAATACCCTTTTTCGGAGGCAGAAAAATTCTGCTGTTTTTCACCCCAGGGTTTTCCTTCTGCCGGACAGAGGCAGCGCCGGGATGCAGGGCTGGGTGTTCGTTAATCCGCCTCCGTTTGTGTAGCGATGGCTGATGCCAATGCCTCCGCCTTTGCTGGCAGGGGTGCAGCTGCCTCCTGCCTTTCTGCACGTTAGGATGTTGAAGTAGGAAGCACTTTGTAGGTCCTACAAAATAACAAGCTCGTGTGATTTCACTTTGAGCCGGGACCTTGCAAACATTTCCACGCAGGACAGATACTTCCAGCGCGGGAAGCTTTTTCCCTCCTGAGATTTTCCTTTGCTTTTCAGCGTGGTTATGGCAGGGGTTAGAAATAACGCTGATGTTTTTGTTGGGTTTTGAGGGCTTGGCTCCCGTTAGCCCTGCGTGCTCTGTTGCACCGAATGCTGTATTTTCTATATCAAACCTCGCTATCTGGAGGTTTTTTGAGGGCGTCCTGCGTTGCAGCCTGACCCGGAGGCTGCGTGGGCTTTCTGCTGCGATCTCCTGGGTTGGTCTCGGCGCGGTGGCTTCCCATCAGGCTGACGTCTACCGCCTCTGCCCTTCCAGCGCGCTCCGCTCCGCCGGCTGATGAGACACCGGGGGTGAATGTTGTGTATAAACACAACGCATCCACCTCGATAGGCTGTATCAGCGCCGCTTCGGCGGCTGCTGCGTCCGGCCGTGGTGCCCGGCTGATCCCCCGTTGCGTCACGTCAGCTGATGGAATTTTGGGGGCAGTCATCGCCAAGGGCAATGTTTTGTACCTGGTTGAGATATTAAATTGCTTTGTATTTCTGATGGAAATGTAACCTGGGGTTTATGTCTCGGTGCTCGAAGCAAGTAGCGCTGAAGCATGTCAGCTGTTGAAAACGAAAAGATCCGTAGTGTTTTTAGGCTGGGTGGCTGAGCCCTGCCCGTGGCGGTGGGAGAAGGGAGAGATCTCGAGCACCGGAGCAGATGGGGCAGAGGGGAGAGCAAAGCACCCGGAGCCTTTTCCCAGCAGAGGTGCTTTTTCTTGGGAATACATCAGCTCTGGCACACTCCAAGTGCTGGGATTTCTTTTTTTGTCATTTGGTGCTGAAAAATGAAGTGTGTGCTAGTGATCATTACAACGTCCACCGAGTTTGTTAAAGGGTCTTTTTATGAGCCGATTTGCACAACTCCCTTTCCAGGCTGCTAGGCATGATAAAATACTGCCATTTGGCCTGTCACGGGGATAATTGGTTGGCATTATGAATCATAAAAGTATGTTTCCCCCTGGAATTTCATCCTGACATTTGATTTAATTTTTCTTGACATCGCATCCATTATATTGCATCGCCTTGCCCTCGATAGCTGAATTTGCACGCTGGGAGTAAGGACCAACAGGTTACTTAAAGAGCAGAGCGGCTGTTAGTGGGAGCATTTGCTCTCTGCGGAGGAACCCCTTGTCTAAATGAGTTAAAACATTATAAAAGTGCTGGTGAGGAAGCAGGATCCTCCCTCCTGCTTAAACCTGCCGGCAGGAGGAGAGGCGGCTCTGCTTTCCGACGGGGACGTGATGGTGATGCTTTCCGTGTGTCCGAGCTGGGCTCGTAGGGCAGGAAGGAGAAGGCCTTGGGTTTTTGTTTTACCCAGCCTTGCTCGGTGTTTCTGTGCTTTCAACACTCCTAAACCAAGGAGACGGGGTAACTTCTGTGCTGGCCACCAGAGAAGCGGAGCAGAGGTGGTGTCCATGCACCGCGCTTTCCCCGGGACCCTCCTGGCACGCGGTGACACCCTTGGCATGGTCGTGGTGTGGTTTGCGGCCCGCCATAACCGGGGACGATTGTGCTGGGGGTGAGTCGGGGTGCAGGATCAGCTTTAAAGCTGGTGTTTAAAGCCTTTCTGGTTGCGGTGCTGCAGAACAGCATGTCCCCACCGCTCTGGGGACGTGCAGCGATGCCACCGCCAGTGGGTTTGGTTTGCTGGAGGTTTAACGAGCTTTATGCAAGGCGCTGAGCACCCTGGTGCAGCTTTGAAGGCAGGAGACCCCCTTGAGCCCTCTGGTCACCCCTGCCGCTTTCATTTTGGCACAACTCTAGATGGGGCCCCCCTGTAGCATCCCCAGTTGGGGCCGGGATCGGCCGCTCCGGCGGCTCCGCAGGCTCCCTCCCTCCCTCCCTCCCTCCCTCCCAGCCCAGCCTCCTCTTGCTCAGACTGGTAATTAGCCCGAGTGTAGGATCCTATTAATTGCAGCAATTGTGATGTTTAGATTTCTGGGTTAATTGCTAATATCTGGTGTAACATTTTTCCCTCTGGATATTTCTGATCACAGTAATTAACCTCCCCCGTTCGGAGGAGCAGACGCTCATCGCTGCGCTCTTCAGCAGCCCGCAGCGAGGGTCCTGGTGGGATCCCTCTCCGCGGGTGCCGTGGTGGGCTCTGTGCTTTAGGGTAGAGACCGACTGCAGCGCAAACCCTCCATGCATTTATCTGACGTATCCTTGGGAAGCTGAGGAAAGCAGAGGCCACGCTGGTTTGCCTTTGAACCGGCAGCAATAAAGCTGCTGCCAACGATGCGTATTTTTAGGAAGAGGCTGGATCGTTACAGCCGGCTTCGCTTTATTATTATTTCTGCGATGACAAATGGGAAGCGGAGATGGGACCGCGAGTGCCAAACGCGGCTGCCTGATCACGGCGCCCTTCCATGTCCCTTTTGCTCCCCCCGGGTCCTTTCCTGCAGTCCTGATGGTAAACCATGATGAATGTCCTGCTCTGGCTGTGGCCAGGACCGGAGAGCAGGAGATCGGGGGGAAAAATCACGTTTGTAAAGGTCAGCGTGGTGTTCCAGCATGGCTTGCTGTCTGCGCTATCATGCTACGATGGGATCTGTAAAGACAGGTTTGCTCTTACCAACACGCTGCCTGAGCCGTTCTGGGTGGGCGATGGTTCTCCGGTGATGCTGGTTGAGCTCTTGTGGGGCTGGGGCCGGATTTTAGGTTTAGTTTGCAAACTTCTCCCTGCTGGCCGTGGAGCTCTGGCTAAGTGGAGCCGTGTTGAGTCGCGTCTCATCTTGTTGTCCTCCAGCTCACGGTGTGGAGATGCTGCTGAGAGCAGCCTTGAGCTTTGCCCTTGGGTCGTACAGCAAAACGCTTGGCTCTTCTGAAATCCGTCTCAAATGGCAGCTTGTGGGCCGGGCAGACGCCAGGTTAGGAATAGCTGGGAGCAGGGCAGGTTCCCCAGTTGCGTTTGTCAAGAGCTGTGTGCCGCTCCAGCCCATCTCTGCGAAGCCGCTGGAGTTGTGTCGCAGAGCTAAGAAGATCGTTTGTTCCTGGAAACGGCCTGGCTTGGATCAGGTTTTACTTTAAGGCAACAGCTCTCCTGGGAGAGGTGCAGGGTACGTACCTCCCCGAGCAGCCCGTCAAGCCAGTGCTCCTCCATCACACGCGTAGTCATCAGGATAACGGACCTGGGGGGAAGAGCACGGGTCGTTCTTGCGCATAGGGTGGGTCAAACTCATCAGAAACTTGATGGCTTCTGGAGCATTGCCTTTATGAGCTCCCCTGTTGAGAGCGGTCTTTACCGAGAAAGATGGAAAGACGCTGTCAGCGCTGCGCTGTCGGTGCCTACAGTCGAGCGCGTGTACGGCAGCACGTCTGGAGGGCTGTGACGGAGAACCACCGCGGGCAGCGAGGCATCCGAAGGATCAGCTCTAGACCTTGTCTCTAAACCCATCCCTCTCCCAAGCGTGGGGTGCATCTCCAAGCAGCGCAGGCTCAGCGGCCGGAGAGCAGGCCAGCAGGTCTACCCGGGTGATTTTTTTTTTTATCCTGTTAACGAGCGTTTGAATTTTAATAAATTTTCCTCTCGCTGGGCACAAACTGGGAGCTGTAACTACGGCAGGGGGATGGGCAAGCTGGGACGCTGCCCTGGCAGCGCGTGTGGCCCTGGTTGAGCAGGCAGCCTGACGGCGGGGGGTGAAACCATCCCTTGGCGTTCCTCGTGCTTTCAGCTCCAGCCTGGATGAAAGGCTGGGTTGCTCAAAGGCGTTGAATAGAGACCGCTGCAGAGCTTCCTTGCTCTTGATTTCCAACAGCCTGGGGTAACGTCCTTTGAAAAACCCAGCTTAACCCAAGACGAACCACAGCTTGCTTTGAGAAAGCGCCAATTAAAAAATGATTTTCTATTTTAAATTGGAGGAAAAGTGACAAAGCTAAGGAGCAGCTGTGATGGCGTGGGTTGGGCAGGTGGGGAGGGGAGGCCAGCACCCCACCGAGCCGGGCGGCTGCGGGGACGCGCACCTCCCGCACGGCGTCGGACCGACGGGGACCCTCGAACAGGTGAACAAGAACAGGTTTAATGGAAATCAATCACCTAGTTTTTTGGAGGATTATACTTCATAATCGCCTTTTAAAATAATTTGGGTGAAAGCAATGCTGTTTTGTGATTTTTTTTTTTTTTTTAATTTTTTTTTTTTTTTTTTACCTTCCCTGCTCTTGGAAAATAACAAAAGGTGCCACTCTTCTCTGAGAAGGTGAACCTAATTAATTGCCTTTCGCAGGGCCTGGAGAGCTTTTGATGAGCGACGAAGTGTGAATACGAGGGACGTGGGTTTGATCCGTGGCTGCCGCTGGGTTGTCTTTAGACACTCGTCTGGATTTCAAATCGGCTTTATCCTGCGTAGCTGGTTCAGTTTTCCACCGTGGCAGTGGCCTGTCCCCGTGTTGTGTCTGTGGTGTCTATGACAGTTGCTTCTTTGCATGGATTTAGCAGTTTGTGAGGAACAGAAAAGGGAAGACGGCAGCATCCTGGCACCCTGCATCCTCGGGTCCCATCGGTGGTGGGGAAATGGGATGATTTCTGTGCTCCCACGGGGCTCTCGGGGCCGGGGCTTTTCCGTGAAGAGCCGGGAGGTTTGTACCTTGCTGAGCAAAACACGTTTCACCCAGCGCTGAAAGTTCTCACCGGCCACGGTTACCGGTGAACCCACCTGGTTGGGAGAACGACTGCTGTCCGTCTGAATGGCCACGGACTCCTGCTGCCGCCTCGGGTCCCTCCCCCGAAGTAAAGACGAGGACAAAACGCTTTTTCTCCAGCTGGAGAATACTCTCCGCTTGCTTTCAGCGGGGATAAGTGATGATGAACCAAGTGGAAGTAATTCTCGACTGTCTTAAAGTTATTGACTTTGCAATGATGCTGTGATGATGATGATGATGATTTTTCAGTTAGGGATGAGAGGTGTGATCGGAGCTGACTGCAGATCCGTGTCTTCCAAGGGCTCCTTTGCCAGCCGGTCTTTAATCATTCCCGTCGTTAGGGCTTTACTTGCTTTTCTATTTTCTTTTTTTTTTTTTTTTTTTTTAACAGGAACCCCCCTCCCCCCTTCAGCTAAACTAAAATGATGTTTAAAATTTAATTGGCAAATGCCTAATTAATCGCACAGATTAGTACAGTGAGCTGGAGGCAGCTTTATGTGTAGAAGACAGCTTGGAATGATGTACGTTGGAGGACGCTGTTGGTGCAAGTTTGTTCAGGGTCTGTCATAAATATCCAGCAGGAGAGAAGGGGGTGGGAGAGGTCACTGGGAAGCACTGGAAATTTCCAAAGGGAATCGGTGGATGGAGATGTAGCCCAACTGGTCTCTGCCTTGTGTCTCACCGGGTCCAGATCCAGAGAGACGAGGGCTAATGGGAAGGATGCTCCTGCTTTTGGGAATCGAGACCCTCTGCTTCCCGGGGTGGTCCAGCGCTGGGCACATCCCACGTGCTGCCTCTCCGTCCCCTCAAGGAGCCGGTTTCTGGCCAGTCTCACGTGGCTTTCTGCTCCAGTGCCACATCCTCTGCTTGGACTTGCTGTATTGCAGCGTTCAGGTCAACTTCTCCTCGGGAGCATCCCTCCGGTGAAAGCAGAGCACGTAAACGCAGCGGTGGTGGAGCAAACAGCATATTTATGGGTCATTGCAGCAAGAACGCTTGGATGGAGACCCGCCATGTGCATCCTTCAGTGTCCGCCCTCTGGTCTGAGTCATCTCTGGAGGCCTCATCTAACCAGGTTCTTCTCACGCCCTCGCTCTGGAGCCTCGGTGTCTCTGAGCATCAGACCAGGTGCCTGATACGACACGTGTCCTTCATGTTCCTCTCTCCGGCTTTTGCCCGGAGGAGGAGGAGAGGGAAGTGGGGGAGGACCACCGCCAGCCGCAGCATCTCCTTCAGAGATTAACTGGAGGATGATGTCCGAGTGTAAAGCTCCCCAGGGAGGGGCGATGAGAGCGTTTGGGCTTCTCGAGCAGGCTGGCTGTAGCTGTAGCGGTTCGGGAGCACGGTGGGGAGGAGAGGTGTTCCTGAGCCATCAGGAGGTACCGGCCTGAGGTTGTCCCTAACGGGCTCGTTGATGCGCAGAAATCAATCCCCGTTTGTGGCAGGTCTCTGGGACAGGACTCGGTGTCCGGGCAGACCCGGGGAGGGACGATGCGAGGAGCGGGGGTGCATCGCCATGGGGGTGCTGATGGGTCCCCGCTGCTCCCAGGACCTCGCACAGCGCAGGGGGTGGTGGATGCTCCAGGGCCCCAAAATCAAAGGTACCAGCTGAGCTTTCAGGATTAATTCCTCCTTCTGTCACAGCTCCTTCCAGACAAGAGCGCTGATGAGCCGCAGCACGGCGGCCACCCCCTGTCCTCCTCTCCAAAGAGGTGACATTTGCAGCAGCCGCCTGGCTCGGGCTGTCCTATTATCCCTGCCCAAAAGTAAAGCAGCGCACAGGCTGGGTACAAAAGGGCTCATCAGCGTCGGGAGCGGTGTTTGCTTCTCTGCCTGCGCCTGTTCGAGGACGTGAAGGTTTTGCAGAGGAGCGGCGGCTGGGGGGGAAGGTGCCTCCGCATGCCCAGAAGCACAGACCTGCTTTTTTGCTCCCTGCAGTGCTGCTCGCAGGCTTGCAGGGGCAAACGCGGAGCCAGGAGCTGGTTGCCCAAGTGTGCCGGTGCCTTTGGAAGAAAACCTTCTCCCCGGGTGATATAAAGGCACCGGATTTTGAACGGACGCCGGGGCTCAGCCGGGTGCTCGCCCCACTGTGTTAATACCCGGCTGCTGCCCGACTGCTCCCTGCAGCTCCCCGCTCCCGTCCTCCCTCCTGCCACCCCCAAACCTTCCCATCACCTTCAGTCACCACGAGGCCAGGCGGGACGGTGGCCTTTCTGTCCACTCCCTGCCACCCTGGGACCTCCCAGCAGCGCCTGCACGTGGCTGGTGTGGCTTTTGTCCCCGGGCTGATGCAAAATCCTCCCGCTTCTCCCCCCAGCTCTGGGACTCTGGCCATGCTTTTGTCCCCATCCTGCTGTTTTTCACCCCAAAGACACCCCCAGGCCAGCCCTATGGCCACCGCTCTCCTCCCGCTCCACAGCTGAGGATGGCAGCCGGAGCTTTTCATGCATCGGCTGCGCTGAGCAGAGCGGTGACTTTCCCCCGCCCGGTGAAGGTTGTAAAGCATCAAAAGGGACCTTGCAAGGAGATGGGGGTGGCAGCTGGCCAGCACGGTGGCTCTGGGCTTCAGCACGTCCTTCCCTTGGAGATGCTGTTGGATGCGCGCGTGCAGAAGGCTCCCCGCAGTAATTAGCAACGATGGAGAGCGACCTAAGCCAGGGCATCTCCTACGCAGGGCAACGACTGTTTCGGGCTGCGGTGGGTCCGTAGCTTGGGCTGGGACCGTGGTCGTTGCATCTCCAGGGAGTGATGTCCCCACGCCCGGAGCCTGGTGACCCTGGGGAACCTCCACGCACAGGGAGGAGGCTTCCTAACGCCTGCAATTAGGTAAAAAAGAAGGGCGAGGTGGCTCCGGTGGGGCTTGGCGAGCCCCGTGCCCTCTCCAGGAGGGGAAACGTGTTGAGACCAAAATGTCTGGGGCCGAACCCAGCAGTGCCCAGCCACGGCCCTGCCACGTCCTGCCTTGCTCCCGCTGCCGTGGGGTGGGAAATGCCCCGTTCCCAGCGCAGGGTTTACGTGTAACCCGTGTGTTGTTCAACCAGCGTGTGGCAACTACCAAAAAACCCCCCCAAAAAGCCCGGGTCTGTTGATGGCCTCTTGCGTTGCTGCAGTTTAACCTCCGTTGCCCGCGCCGGGTGGCATTGGCAGCGTCTGTGCTGCCCTCGCTCAAAGCCTCGCATGCGTTTGGCTTTCGGATGAGGCAGGCAGCCCAATTTCCAGCCATTTTCTTTTTTGATTGTCCCAATAAGTGATTTTTTTTTTTCTTTTTCTTTTTTTTTTTTTTCCCCCGTCTTGCCTGTTGCAGAGCTTGCTACTGATTTCCCAGGAGAGGAATAAAAGCTGGAGCACAAACACAGCATGGAAAATAACCATCCGTGGGCACATTCCCTGCGCTGAGGCTGGAGCCCTGTTTGAAGCCGCAGCAGCACGGCGATGTGTGTGTGCATCCAGAGAGGCTGGGAGGAGAGAGAAACCCCTGCGCTGTTTTTACCAGATGTTTCCCCTTTCCCCAGCCCTCCGTATTAATGGCTTTTAAGGCCAGGAGGAATTTTTCAGCCTGAGCTTTGGTATTACCCTGGCTATAAACCTGCTTTCCCTGCATTCATTATTAGCCCTCGTTATTTAGTGACTCGTCAGCCGGCCGAGCATCCCTGTCAGCGGCAATTCCTTCCTCCGCCTGACATTTGGGCAGCTGCGTCTTAACCGTCTGTTTAGAGATTTAACAGGTTCCGTGTTGATTTTTATATTGTTCCAGTTTCTTCATCAAAATGTCACCCGCAGCTGAATCAAACGCCCTGTCGCATCGGTAAACTCGTTATGGAATCTCATAAAAAGCTCAGGTTGGTTTAATGAAATCCGCTTTTCATACATGTGTGCTGATTGGCGCTAATTAAGTTTCACTTCTTCATTAAGCGAGTCCTGTTTCAGGTCTTCCTTTGCTTTGCCTGGCTTCAATGTCAGACCAACGAGTTGGAAAACGACACGGGTTGTTCGAACACACAAGGAAATAAATGACACCGCTGTCATTTAAAGTAGCCTTTTAAAAAGGACTTAAAAAGCAAAAACAAACAAACAAAAAATCTAGAAATAACTCCTTGGCCAGCTCTTTAAAACCTCTTTGATTCAATTGCTCCAGATCTTGCTGATTTTTCAGCAGTTTGGCATTAATAATCTCTATTTATTGGCTTATTTTAGTTTGTGCTGCAATTCAAAATGTCTCATTGTACTACGGCACGAATACATCATCTAATTCTTCCTCTTCCATATTAAATAAACCCAATTTCTCTGCGTTATCGTCAGCGCTTCCGCCCCATCTGTTGGTTACGGGGCTGACACCCCTGCTCGGGTTTCTCCGTACCCACCCTGATCAGGCTCGACAGGGACGAGCACGGGTTTCTTCCGAGCGCTGCCAGCTCTCCTTGCGTTCGCTTACTCTCTAATTTAGCTGCTAGCAACCATCTACTTCTATATATTGCATTTAAAAAAAAAAAACACTTTTAAAGCCTGATTACGCTCGCCTTCCGAGCGAGGCTTTGATGAATTTCTTTCTCTGCGGCTTTTAAAATAATTGAGTAAACGTCTGTAAGCAGCATCCAATTCTCTCTTTTCTTCATTAAATTCTTTCTCCTAGCCGAGCGGGCTCCAGCTTTTGTGTTCGCAGTCCTTTTAAAGCGGGGGGGGCGTGTGAGACTTGGCCAGTTCAGATTTTATCGTGCCCGAGTACAACTTCCGAAGCCGAGGCACGAGCCAGCATCCTTTCGGACAGCTGCGGCAGGGCTCCCAGTACCTGTCTGCCGCTTGATTTGCCTTGAGAGAGACGAGGCAGCCGAGCGATCGTCAGCTTAACTTGGTCTTAAGATGTAAACGGTGCCTCTTTGCTGCTCCTCCTGTCTCTCTCTGCTTTCCTTGCTTTAAATCGGCTTTTTGGGTCTCTTTTGGTTTTCAGGGGCTGCGTTTGCCGGCAGCAGCCCTGAGGGGAGGCACTTCGGCCTCGCGGTGCTGGACCGAGGGCTGGACCTCGTGGTCCCTTTGGACTTTTTGGAAAGCTGTCGGCTGTGCCAATTTTGGGAGGGAGAACAGCACAAGAATCCGACCTCGCGTCCAGAGGTTTCGGGGGGCACCCGCAGCCACATCCCCATCCCTGACTTCCCCGGTGCAGGGTGCGAGCGTGCGGGGGGGTGCGAGCACCCGGGTGTGCGGGCACAGCAGGGGAGCTGCTGACAAACACGGCCTGCGGATTCTGCCTCTGGCAAGTGGTTTTATGCCTTTAGATTATTCTCATGCGGTGCATTTGGAAAGCCATTAGTGGATCATTTGATGGGGGGGGAAAAAAAACCCATCTCCTTTGAGAGGACGTGTTACATTTCTTAAACTGCGCCGCGAGAGTTTTAAGCGCGCTTTTAAAGTGATTTGCTCTGAAATACGCACTTGGTTTGTTCCCCTCTTATTTTTCTTTTCTTTTGGGGTGGAAGAAGAAAGGAGGAAGAAATGCTTCAGCCTGGCGGGGGGGTCGAGCTGGGAGAAAGGTGCATAGTCCCTGACGGTCCTTCAGGGTTTTAACATCCTTTAAATTTCTTATTCCATCCTCTTGCCCGTCTCTGCTACAACCTTTAAGCCCCCATTCGACGGCTGTATGGTGTGAGAGGTGTCCTGGTGCGCTGGGAGATGCGAATTCTGCTCCCCGTGGGCTGGGGACGGGCTGCCCCATTAATTTGCAAAGCGCCGGTGCCGACGCGTGTCCCCAAAATAACACCGGCACGGCCCGGTGGCAAAGGAGAGCTGTCCCCCGTGACGTCCCGTTCGAAGGGAGCCGACTCTATCTGGCATTAAAAGTTGACGAATCTTTTTTCCTTGTCCTCAGGTTGATGAGGCAATAAATAACCACATCTGCTGCCTTCAGCTTCTTTGTGGGAGCCGCTCGTCGATGGGTGCTGGGAGGTAAGATGGGTGGTACCATGGGCTGGGAAACAGAAAGGGAAAAAAGAAAAATCAAACAGCAGAAGAACCCATTTTGCTTTCCCCTCTTGCTTGTTGTCTCGTCTTTCTTGATTCTGGAATATTTAGCAGCTTCTCCTGGAACGTGTTTGTGGACTCAATGGGAATTAGAAAAAAAAGAGAGGAAAATCCCCAGGATCTCTCCTTCCACCACGTGTTTTAACTGGACGATGTGCAGCTCCAGTGGGTGCCTGTCCTCTGTTGACCAGCGAGTCAAGAACAAGCGCTGTGCTGGTCTCACCACCCGCCTGCCATGAATCCCACGGAGAGGGGGCCGGGAAGGGTTTTGTTGTGATGAGGCATCCGAAAGGATGAACGCTCAAAGCAATAGTGCCGAAAGCAAACAGGGTGAGATGCTTTGCTGCACCGGGATTTATTTCTCTCTCTCCCACCTCCGAGCAGCCCTGGCTGGACGAGGGTATGGGGCGGCCGGTTGCCGTCGTGGCGTGAGGAGCGTGTCCGTGCTGCCGTGTCCCTCGCCCCGTCCCAGCGGTGCAGCACCCCAGGAGCAGCCTGTTGAGCTCAGCTCCGTGCACAGCGGCTTGGCCGGCTGTAGCTGCCGGCTGGGTGATGGAGAAGGTCCATCCCACCCCACGGAGCGGTCCCCGCTCCGACAGCTTCATTTTGAAGCGCAGCCCTGCCCGAGGGATGCTCTAGCAGACAAGTGGCCACTTGTCCTCTCCATCTCCCTGCCTTTAATCAGGGCAGCGTCCACCCCTGCCAGCCTGGAGCGGTGTCTCTCCCTCTTTGGGGGACACCGGGAAGAAGCACAGGGGTTTTTTCCACCCCAGGAGCACCGTCTGCCCTGGTAGGAGAGGAGCACTAGTGCCTGCCGAAGCCGTCTGCAAGAGGGATCGCTGCGTCACGGCCTCTTGATTTACTACAGCCCTGCTCCCGCTGCACTGCGGAGCAGATGGAGGCGTTCGGTCCTTCTGTCTTCGGGGCTTTGCAGAACTCCACAAACATTCTTTTTTTTGGGGGGGGAATCTTAAATCCTTTTGAGAGGGAAAGCTTCAATGAATTTTAAATAAGCTCTCGAAGCTGTGCATTAAAACCTAATGAGCCAGAATATCAATTATGCTGATGTAAATGAGGAGTAGCTCCAGGGAAGTAAGCGGCGGCTTTGGGCTGATACCGGAGTCGAGAGATCAGGACCCGGCGGAGTGACGGGGGCAGAATTAAACCCACTTTCTTCTTCTTCTTCCGATCATCGGGGTCATGGCTGCGCAGAGGGAGCCTTCACAGTTAAACCCTGAAGGTGAAGAGCGTGAGGAGCCGGCAGGAGATGCCGGAGGTCTCTGGTCTCCTGGGCTGGGGAGGCCAAGGATGTCGCACGCTAAGCATCATCCTGCTCTGGGGCACAGGCAGAGCTGTTCTCTGCTCAGACTTTGGCTGCTCGGTTCTTGCTGGCACCTTCGTGCTCTCTAACTTGTCCTGCTGCTTCGTCTTCGGACGCCTCAGTCTGCGCCAGCCCCTCTGGCTAGGAGGAGCGGATCTGGCTGTGCCTCCATCCTGCAGGCTAGCGCAGCAAAATCCCCATCTTCCCTGCAAAGTCCCCGTCTGCTCTGGCTCGCCCCCGTCACCTCTGATTAGAAAAAAGGAGCCACCAATTTTCGTTGCAAGAGCCCTGCCTCTTGCCGACTGGATGGAGATTACTAATGTTATATTTGTCCTGGCCTATCCCCTCCACATCGTTTTCGTTTGAGCTCCATTTTCTCTCTGTTAAGCTTACTAGCGCTTGCTGTTGTCTTTCATGTAGCAATTAACCCCCCTAAATGCAAATGCGGGCGCAGGTTGACCAAAAGCTACGCCCAGCACCGCTGGCCACAGCATTTGCAGGCTTTGCCCCAAGCACTGCGGCGGTCTCTGGTTTGGGGGTTACCGGTCACCGTTTTAAAGAATTTTTGACGGTTCTTGAAAGGAAACCTCTCTCTTTTAAAAGCCAGCTTCGATAGCGCAGAACTAAATCACTGGAAGAGATGGAATCTGGGTGGCTGATGAGTTTGTGTTTAACCTCTCGGCTCGGCTCAGCCAGCAGCAGGCAGGGCTGTGCTCGGTGGGTCCGGCAGCAGCCTGGGGCTGCCAAACGTCGCGGGATGGTGCCGAGATCATCTCTGGTTCAGCCGTGCTTCTCGGTCCTTTGGTGCTGGATGCCGCTGGGATCTGTTCGGTGGGTGCAGGGCATGAAGCAGGAGTCATCACCTGGGCGTGATGCTGATGCAAACCCTCCATGGCTGGGGGAAGGAGGGACATCTCCAAAACCATCCCTGCTTTCTGCTGGCTTGATTTACGGAGCAGAGCGTCTCTGTCATGGGAAGAGCCCTTGGGAATGGTTCTGGCACTTCACAGCAGCATCTGCCCCAGGTGTCATCACGCTTTTGGCTTTCCGCTTGCTCAGTGGACCAGACAAGCATCCTTCAGAGCTGTCCTCTGGGGACATGTCCCAGCGTGGTCCCTGCCACCCTCTCCAGGGAACCCCCAGGAACGGGGACCGTGTGTGCCAGCACCTTAAAGCCTTTCCCCCCGAGGTCTTGCTGCACCCGGAGTCTGCAGTGACGTGGGCTGCCCCTCGCCCCGTCTGCGGTGACGTTTCTCCAAAAATCCTAATGCGGCGAGGAAGCCACCGAGACGCGTGGTGTGCATCGGCCGGGAGAGCACTGCGGGAGCAAGCAGAGGGATCAAATCCCGCAGAGAAAACCTGGGAGGAGGGGAGAAGGCCTAAATAACCGTCATTAATCCCGAGGCTGACACACGACGTGCGTCCGTGTTACAGAGGAAGACGCTGTACGCGGGGAGGAGGTGGGAGCTTTTATCTTCTCCGTGTAAACCTTTTTCCTTCACTCCCAAAGTGTGAATGACTTTTCCCGGGGTGCCCAATCTGGCGAGCGCAGGGCTGGGGTTTGACTTCATGCTGAAGCTCTGCGGAGCCCAGAAAATCCCCTTTTTTGGTTGAAATCCACTGCTTATTGGCGTTGGGTGGAGGTAACTTTGCATCACGGTTGTCTGCTGCTCGGCACGTGGGCTGGGAGTGCTCTTGGGGAAGGATGGTCAAAATGTGCTGGCAATGGGCTGGGCTCCAGGGAGAAAGCTGGGTCGTGGTGGCGATGAAAGGCATTGCTGGGGGGTCCTGGGATGCTCTTTGGGCAGCGGGATGTGGGGTGAGCACACACTCCTGCAAGCCAAACCGATCAGGGATGAGCGGATAGCAAAAGGACAAAGCGTGTCCATCTGGGATTCACTGTGGTCTGGCAGGGTTGGGGTTGGTTACCTGAACCATCAGTGTCTGCAGCCCTGGTGCGGTGTCCCTACGAGACGCTTAATCCTTTCGAGTGTCAGCCCCAGGCATCTGCAGAGCATCCTTTATGAGCCTGCTTTCCCCAAAACCACCGGCTCGTGTGACTGCTCTGCCACCTTGTCCCCATCCTCCAGCACAATGTGAGCTGTTGGGCCACTTGATAAAGCATTAAAGGTTTCAAAGGTAATTAAATTCCTACAGGTTGGTGTGTTTAAACAGCAAGGCAGAGGAGAAACGCAGCCACTGGAGAGATGTTGGAGTTGGGGCTCAGTCTTTATTAGACACTAGAGAATCTACCCAGGACCCCACAGAAATGGCCTGGGCGGTGGGGGAGTCTGCGGTGCCACGAGGTCTCCAGGGGAACCCCAAGATTAGGAGGGCCAGGGTGGCCCTGACCCGCAGGGAAGCGCTCCTGGAGCTGTTGCATGGGGTCTGCGCGGGGCAAACCCAGCTGGGAGGGAGGAACGGAAAGCGAAATGGGCGTTTAATCCATTTTGGGGGAAACCGAAGCTGATTGATGCTGTAAGGAGGAATGAACGGAGGCAGGAGAAGCGGGATGTGGGCGGGAGAGGGCCGGCGGGCATCTCGGGTGTTATAAAATTGCTGTTTCCAAACCGTCCCCAACTTTTGTATTTGTTAATTTAGTGGCCGACGCTGCAGCAGATAAATCCAGGGCAGGTTTGTAAATGCTGCATTGCTGGCAGCCAAAACACAAATACAACCTGAACGGCTGCCAAACAGTAAAAAATCAGGAAAAAAGCTCTGCGTCAGGATTTACAGCCCTAGGAAAGAAAAGGCTACAGCAGCCTGCTCGGGCGGGCTGGGCAGGGGCTGGCTCGGCCCCAGGCTTCCCTCCCGGGGCAGATATTGGGGGGAGAGAAAGAGACGCTGTGTTCAGGGTACCTGCAGCACCGGGGGGGTCCTGGAAAGGGATTTGGGTGT
This sequence comes from Balaeniceps rex, assembly GCA_013401315.1. Taxonomy (NCBI): domain Eukaryota; kingdom Metazoa; phylum Chordata; class Aves; order Pelecaniformes; family Balaenicipitidae; genus Balaeniceps; species Balaeniceps rex. The sequence goes on from VYZW01016031.1 coordinate 30,535, forward strand.
TTCGGGGCTCTGTGATGCTGCAGGCTCAGAGAAAGCCACGTTTGGCAAAGTGGATGGGTGCAAAAATATGTAAAAATCTTTTGCGGTTGCAGATTTGGTGATTCCCGTCCTGGCCGGAGCATCGCCGCTGCCCGCCCGGCCACGGGCGTCCCGCTCGGCCATCGCCGCCGCTTCTGCCCCGCGTCGGCAGCCCTTGGAGCCCACCCAGAGCCCAATTTTTCTTGCAGTCGGGGCTGGTTGTGCTGCTCGTTGCTTGAGCTACCTGGCGCGTCCTATGCCACGGTTTTCAGCTGTTTGTCACTTTTTTTGCCAAAAATGTTGAGGCTGAAATTGTAGATCTCTTTCCAAGAATAAAGGGAAAGAGGAAGGCGAGCTCTCGCCTTGCGGGTTGTTGCAAACAGGCAGGAGTCGTCAGCGCCAGCCCCTGCCTTTCGTTCCCTTTCCGCAGAAATGGGAAAACGACCTCGTGTTTAATGAATGCCGCGCATCGTGAAGGATCACTGCTGGTCTGTGCGAAGCGCCCCGCTCGCAGCTGGGTAAGCACCGGAACACAGAACTCCTGCAGCTGCAGCGGTTCTTTGCCCACAGTCTTGCACTATTTCCCTTTTTCCCTTCTTTTTCCCTTCTTTTTCCCTTCTTTTTCCCTTCTTTTTCCCTTCTTTTTCCCTTCTTTTTCCCTTCTTTTTCCCTTCTTTTTCCCTTCTTTTTCCCTTCTTTTTCCCTTCTCGTCTCCTTCTTTTTCCCTTCTCGTCTCCTTCTTTTTCCCTTCTCGTCTCCTTCTTTTTCCCTTCTTTTTCCCTTCTTTTTCCCTTCTTTTTCCCTTCTTTTTCCCTTCTCGTCTCCTTCTTGTCTCCTTCTTTTTTTTTCCTTCTTTCTTTTCTTTTATTCTTTTCACTTTTTCTTTCCTTCCTTTTTTTCCCAGCAGGTAGGTTTTACACTCCTCAAGTGGCTGCTCTCTCGCTGGAGCAGGTACCTGCCTGGTGCCTCCCGGCCATCTCCAACAGCTCGGGTGACCCCATGGGTTTCTCGTGCCCGAGTCAACGTCGGAGGGTGTGCTGGTGAGGACCTTCCAGCCACGAGCAGGACAGGATTTCTCCATCTGCCCCATGGGGAAAGCTCCCCTGGCCCATTCCATACATGGGTCCAGAAGTCAGAGAAACCAAAGGACATGAAGAAATCCAGAAAAAAACAGAGGATCATGCAGGACCAGAGTTGACTTCCAGCTCTGGGCATGTGTCGTCTTCTGGATTCACACCTTGACCTGTTGGGATGCGTAAGGAGGCATTTTGACCCACGGCACAAGACTCGACAGTGGCTGATCGGCGTCCTGCACGTCTAATTTATTTCACTGCAAGGGCACATAATGATGCAGATAAAAGTTATTGATCCGGCGGTGCTGGCAGCAGCCGCCGAGTGCAGCTGCGCTGCTCGGTCCTGCCTGTCCCCGGTGCCACCCCGGGGTGGTGGGACACGGCGACGGGAAGCGGCGTGGGGTGCTGCGAGGGCGCGCGGCCCCGCCGAGCCCGCAGGAGAGGACGAGGAAAAGCGACGCTGCCAAAGCAAAGGTTGAATTCACCGAAACACCCAGATCTGTTCCTCTGAATTGCAAATCACGGTCAGGTTTTGCATGGAAATTCAGGTCAGGTTTTGGAGGTGGATTTGTGGGCGCAGCCCTGTGGACTCAGGCTGCGGTGGGGGGTGCCTGGGGGGGATAAGCTCATCCTGGGTTATTTGAAGGTCTTTTTTCCTGCTGTCTTAAGAGGAGGCGGCTCTGGGACAGGCTGGTTTTGTTTGTGTGTGGTCTCTGCCCGAGGGATGCTGGCTGGATGCTGACGTGATGCCGTGCCGGAGCTGTGAGCCTGGCGGCACGGTGCCACGTGCCGCTGCGGTGCGGTTCCGGTCGCCCTCCCTACCCTGACCTGGACCTGGGGGCCTCCAGGCACGGGCGCAGGACCTGGCACCGGGGATGCTTTTGCCAAAGCCCCGAGGGTCTGGGGGACGTGTGCGTCCCCAGCTGGGTCACCTCCTGCCCGCGGCTGGGGATGTGCCGGAGCCGGAGGGGGATGTGGAGAGAGATTTAGGCCACCCATCAGGATGCACCGTCTGCCGCATGTCGGAGCTGTGGCTGAGGTGTCCCTGAGATGTCATTGGGACGCCAGGGCTGCAGCACGGCCACAGATTTATAGCTTTTGGCTGAAGACAGATTAAGAAGTACGTGTAACTCCCTTTGCTTGCTAAGCGGGGAAGAGGCCGCTCGGCTCTTGCTCCGGTGATCGCAGGCAAGAGGTGGCTGCATCCAGCCATAACCGGGGATCCCGCTCTTCCTTCTGCAAACACTTTCAGACCGGCTGTGGGGACAAGGAGAGGGACAAGAGGAGAGGCGGGGGCTGCAGGGCAGCGGGACATGGCCAGCAGCGGCCGAGCAGACCACAGCCGTGTGGAGACGGGGAGCTCAGGAAATAATTACCCAGCAAAGTCTGTTCAATGGACAATTTCGCACGTGCAGGTGTATCTGAGCAGTCTTGGAAATCAGGTCGCTTTAATCCGTTCCTGGAAGAAAAATTAGTTTTAACAAATGTTTCTGCGATTAGCGGCCGTGAGCGGGGTTTGGAGTGGTCAGAGGCAGCTCCTGGCCACCACCCAAGGGAGCTGCGGCTGCAGATTTAGACAGGACATCTGTCAGGTGGGCTTTGCAGGAGGATGGGACAGATGATGGAGCACCTTGCAATGTGCGCATTTGCCTCTGCTAATTTAGTGAGAGGCTGGTCCTGAGTGTCACTCCCCGAGTGGCAGCGTGGGGAGGCACCTTGGAAATCCCTCCTGGCCACGGTGATGCTGCCAGGGGTGGTCCAGGCAGGGGGACCAGGGCAGGGGACTGGCCTGGGGGCTGCCCCACAGCCACATCCAGCTCCCCTGCCCCGGTTCCTGAGCTCTCGGCAGTGTCGGTGCTCCCAAGCAGCAGAGATGCCTTCTCCATCCCGCTCCGTGCAAGCCTGGATAGCACCTTGCTGTGCTCAACGGTGACCTTCTGTAAGGAGAAAATGATCGGGATGGAGGTAGCTAGTTTTTCTTGCAATGAGGCCAATCCGTGCCATCCTTTCACTGGTGCCAACCTTTGGTGCTGTTGGCACCGAGGGTCTCGCTGGAAGCCCTGCATGCAAAACCCCGAGTGGTTGCTCTTCACAGCTGAATTTCTTCCTTCCTGCCATATCTCCCACTCCCTGAGCAGGGATGCAGAGATGGGTCAGCTTCTCACCTGGAAGCGCCGGCTTGTGAATCTCTGCTGGCCTCCGTGGACGTGCAGAGATTTGCGGCCGCAGGGCTCTGGGCCGTCACTCCTAATCCGTCGGCTGGCGCGGGGATGGCACTAACACGATGCCTTCTCCTGGCGCTGCCGGCTGCTCAGGGGACCTTGTGCTGTCTTTGGTCAAATCTCCATGGCTGGGTGCGGGCTGTAGCTATCGCAGCCGCTTGCTCTTCCTTAGTTATCTCTTGGTCCGAACAGAAGGTGTTTATTATATCTTATAATTTCCCAACGCAATAGTTGGAGGGGAGCATCCGGCTCTGACCTTGGCTGCATCTCCTGAAGCAAAGGTTGAATTCACCAAAACACCCAGACCTGATCCTCTGGGAAAGAACTGCAAATTGCGGTCAGGTTTTGCGTGGAGATGGAGGTCAGGGTTTGCAGGAGCATTTGTGGTCCCGTTGGAGCATGGGGTGGGAAGGTGCTGCCCATGACCCTGCAGCCGATGCCCAGCCCAGGACCGGTGGCATCACGCTGGAGCATCCTTTGGGGAATGGGATTGAATGAGATCTGTCAAACCAAGCGCCTAGCTCAAGCTGTCTGCATCCTGCCTTAACCCTCTTGCCGGCGATCATCCCTGCTGCCGGGGAGCTGGGAAAATCCGTGTTTGCAGCATTATAGCAGGAGCAGCCGCTCGGCTGAGGAGATGCTGCCCAGAGGCAGGGCAAAGCCTGGAAATCCTCACACAGGAGGTGGTTCTTTGGCAGCAACGCAAAAATTAATCACTTGCTGTTGTGTCCGGGAGGGACATTGGCTGTGTGTGTCTGTCCGTCCGGCGAACGCCCAGCAATACATTTGAGCATGTGGCTTCGACGCTGTGCCCCTTTCTTGGGTCACAAGTCCAGTAACAGCATTTTATCTTCAGTAGGAAGCCTCAGAGCTATAGATCTCAACTAACCGACTGCAGGTTGCCCAGCGATGGGTAACTTGTATTTATTGGTCTGATCTGGGTGACTTTCTCTGACCTTCTGCTCATTTCTCCTGGAAGAGGAATCGTACGGGTACCCTCCTGTGAGGATGCTCAGGTTGAACCTGGGGTTTTTCCCTAGGACCCTCTTTATCCAGGTTACGAGAATCGAGCGTGAATACACGATAACTATGCGAGCGTTTCCCAGCCTGCTGTTTTCTCTGAGTGTTTGTGTGTTCAAGAACAGCAAAGCCCTCGGAGGTTGTTTTTCTTTTACGCAGCAGCAACAAGGCTCCACAGCACTAAAGATCAAAGCAACTAGTTCTGGCGTATCTCAAAAACTCTCCTCTCCCTTCCCTGCGGATGAGAGGCAGGTGTTGGTGAGGGTATTCATGCAGCGCTACTCCAGGTTTAACCCTTCCCAGGTGCTGGGAGCTTTGCAGAGGCTCCAGCTTGCCCCGTGCCCGGCTGCGAGGAGCCGCGTGTCCTCGCTGGGCAAGTGGCTCATCTCGGCAGGCTGCTCTTAGCACAGTTTGCCGCCTGACTTGCACACGGGATGAGGGATGTGTGCTGGGCTTCTTCCCAAAGCAGGGCACGCCGGTAGCAAGGGCAGCTGTAAAAACACCATCCACATGTCCTGGGAGCTCCAACCAGGCAGTTTTCAGCTCCCAGGTTAAAGCTGAGCAACCTTTCCGCTTGCAGCCCCGTCTCCGTGTCGCGTGAGAAACTCAGCTGCTGCTGCTTTAATTTTTCAAAGCAAATCATTACCCTCAAGGCAGCGGCCTGAGCAGCGATCGATACCCTGCGGGCTTTGCTGGGAAAGCAAACAAGCTGGAAACCAGTCCTTTGTATAAGATGGTTGCTGGTGGCTTTGGGCCAAGCGTGTCCCGCGGGTGCGAGGGGATGCTGCGCTGGTGCTCCCCGCGGACCCGAATCGCAGCCCCTGGACCCCCCGCCTACCCCAGGGCTCCCCGTCCAGGCTGGGATTTGCCCCTGGGATTGGCCTCGGCAAATGGCTCCGTGCTGGGAAGACTTGACAGCAAAATCCCTTTGCAGCCGTGTCTCGCTCACGCTGCCGTTTGGATAGGGCTTGACGGCAGCATTGATTTCTGAGCTTGTTAAACAAGCTGCACTTGCTGGAAAAGGTCCCCCCTGCTCGGTCCCCACGCGAGTACAACGTGTGCCGATTTAACCTCTTAGTCGCCGTGTGAAGAATAGAGATTTGGGGGCGTTCAGACTTGTCAAGACTTTTGCTGTGGATTCATATGGAAAAGGGAGCGCGTTTGGCATGGAGACAGGTCTGCACAAACCCCGCCGTCCTACAGCCCTGCACAGCCACATCCCCAGCGCCAGCGCTGGGAAGGGACCTCAGCCCCCGGGCATGGTGGCATGGCGGGGCGGAGGATGATGCTCTGTCCTGGAGCACTATAGGAATGCCTCCATGAGGCTCCTTGGGAGTTTTAAATACTATTATTTTCCTTTCTTGAAAGAGGGAATCTTCTGCCTGGGTTGGCATCCTGAAGAAGGGGCTGAGCAGCGTACCCAGAGCACGGGAAAAGGAGCGTTCTGAAAATCAAAGGGAGGAGAAATAATAACAAATGATCCCAAGAGGGTGCTCTGCCAAGGAGTCCTTGAAGGGGAGACAACCAGCGGTCATGGTCACCACTACTTGAAAAGCCTATGTAATTATTTACGCCGTCGGCCCAGCTCAGGGACAGCCGTGGCGTCTCCAGTGTCTCGGTGAGAAGTGCCGCGGTGACCCGGCGCTGCCATCCCCGCCACCTGAGCAGCCTCTCCGCTTCCCCGCTGCGGGTCTGTGTGCGATTCCCCAGCTGGGGAGGGATGGGGGAGCCGCCAGCTGAACTCTGCCTGCGTTTTTTGGCAGAACGGGAAGATATTCTTGGAGTCGGGCTGGGGAGCAAGCAGACACCTGCGTGCTGCCGCTTGCTGCCGGGTTGGGCTTTTCTTTCCCGGTGTAAAATTTCCATTTGGAAGCTGCTGGGGAGTGAGATAAGAACGGGGTGATGCTTCTCTGCTCCAAAGCAGAGCAACCCATCTCTCCGCAGGAGAGTGTTTCCAGGTTTCTGTGCCTGGCCGGGAATGTGGCCGCCTGCCTGGCCATGGCTATTTGCTGTGAGTTCATTATTGCAGACTGAAGAAAAATCGCTGCTGGAGGCTGCACCTCCCAGGCTGAGCCGAGGGCTGGTGTCCGTTATCTCCGTACCCAAAGTCTGGCACAGGGCAGTTATCCTCAGCTGGGGCACGGAGGTGAGACCCAATGCCGCGGGGACGGGCTGGGCACCGGGTCCCTGTGGGTCCCTGTTTGGGCTCCCCAACCCGCCTTGGTGATGTCCCCGCACATGGGCACATCTTGCTGCACCCACCCCAATGCCCTTGGAGTTATTTTGAGGGTGCAGCGTTGCCTCCCCCAGCCCACCCAGTGCATTCCTGCGGGTGCCTGGAGGAGCGAGTACGGGGCGTGCGTAGACCCCGGGTTTGCAGCCGCCCTCTCGCACCCCTTCCCCTTCGGCTGGCGGCTGCGACAGCCCCGGCATCTCAGCCTACGGCCGTGGGAAATGGGAAGTGAGAGGCTCTATTTTAATACACCGCTGTGGGTTGGTGACCTAGAAAAGCAGCTCGGAGAGCAAGAGTGTGAAGTCCAACCTCCCCCGCTGCGAGCGTGGCTGCCGTGCCGCCGAGCACAGGGTGACCTATATAAAGCGATGGAAGAGGTGTCGGGGGGTGCCGGTCCCCCAGCCCCGGGGCTGCGGCTCAGGACCCTTCCGTGGCCACCCCGAGCACCGTTGCCCTGGGCTTCAGAGGGGATGGGAGATGGATAAATAAATAAACCCCCTCGTTTGGTGAGGATGCGGCGTAGCCAGGCACACAGGGATGCGGCGGGTGGGATGCGGGCAGGTCCCTCCAACCGCCGTGGAATGGAGTGGGTCCGTCCCGGCGCCGGAGGGTGTTACCGGCAGCGACAACTGATGTTATCGAACATATATTGGCAATGCTGGCGTACAGCTCTGCGTTCGTGGGTCGAAGGGGAGGTAAAGCTCCTTCCTCCCCTCTTTTTAATGCGCCCTATCGGAAATAATTTAAATAATTTAAAGCTTACAGGCACGTGCTCTTTGCAGGCTCTAAAATGAAATTAAGCCCAGTTGTTCGCAGCCAAAACCAGTAAGTTTCTGAAACGCTGTATGCAGCTGAGAGGAAGACAGGCCAATTAATTAAATCAGTAAATAAGTTATACTAATACCATTAACAAAAGAGGAGCTGGAGATTAAATCTTTTATGGCACTTACTGAAAAATTAATGCAGGCAGTCTTTTAGGAAATATATTCTTCCCCTCACCTCGCCAAGGATAAGAGTGCAGTTATATAGGACAGAACGTTATCAGAAGTGAAAAATGAATGTAAAACTAGCACATATCTTATTAAAAGAGTGTAATGAGCTGCCTACATGATTGAGCTGAGCCTGCTGAGCTCTGGGCTGTGCATCGCTGCTGGGACTGTGGGCTGATCCCCCCGGCTGGGCTGGGGGTCCGGGTCCTGCCCATGCCAACGCAGGGGCTGCGGGAAGGGGAGATGGGGGTGCTAGCGAGGGATTTGGGGTCCCCGTGGGTTTCCTTGGGACTTGGTGGCCCCGGGGTGAGGCGGTGAGTGGGCTGGGGAGGGGGATGCTCTCCTGGGGTTGCCGGCACCTGGGGTGGGTGGGAGCGGGGTGGGATGCTGAAGTCCCCTCACTGCAGATGCTTTCCTGCGTCTCCGGCAGGGACAGTGCTAGGATGGGGCCGGCGAGGGCTGACACGCTGTGGAGAGGCACAGGGGATAGTTAAAAATGTCCCGGCATCCTCACAAGGTGCTTTTCCTCCTATGTTTCTCCAGCCACTGCTTCTGCAGAACAGAAAATCCCCTGTTACCAGCTCTCAGAGCAGCTGGGTATCCGTGACACCCCGGCACCCAAATCAAGTGACAAGGGGGAAAACTTGCTTTGCTTTCCTTTTTAATGTCTTTTTTATTATTATTATTCCAGCACTTTAATTGAGGGGATTAATCAAGGGTGTCTCCTCTGGCTTGTGCCTCGCTCGTTATTTTCCCAGCCGGCAGGAGGTCGGGCTAGAGGGGGACAAGGTGTTCATTAAATTGCGTGGATCTGTCTGCATCCCGCACAGGTCCCGGAGGAGAGCCCGAGGGATGGTTTCCTCCCGCTCTGGCCTAAATCTTGGCTTGGCATTTTGGCCTCTTCCAAAAGTAGGTGCAAACTCTCTGGTCTCCAAAGCGCCAGGCACAACCGCCCCGGTTTCAGCTTCCAGGGTCCATCCTGCTGCTCGGAGAGCTCAGGCCGGTGCCCGCCACCCCCTTCTCCATCCTCCTCTCCCTCTTTTCTCCTCCACCTCTTTCTCCAAAGCCCAATTTAATGGAGAGGAGCCGCGCTGGCTGCGCTGGGCAGCCGGTTATGGATTTCGGGTGTCGGGAGGTGGCTCCTTTCCCATCTCTCTTGCACGTCAAATAATTAAGTCAGCACTAAAGGACTTGGGTTTAGTGCGGTGAGGTACGACGCAGCCGGCACGTGTTTCTTGCTGTCACATCCCGGGGAGCTCCTGGGGGCATCCGTTGGGATCTGTGGCCAGGCGGGTTCAGGGAGGAGCAGCTCGGCTTTCAGTGATTTACAGAAGCAAAAAATGCTCTCTTGGGCGCCCGAGCTGCCATCAATCATTTTAATTTAGCTCATGCAACCATGCTTGGAGCTGCGACTGCGAGGGGAGGGCTTGACGTGCTCCTGGTTTATTTTTCCTGGTATTGGAGTCAGCGACAGCAGCTGTTATTCAGCCCTGAGCTTTTGTGTGCTCGAGCTCTGAGAGTTTATAGATTTCCACTGGAATGCTTTTAATCGTAATTAAAAACGTTGAAGAAAAAACGTTTTATAAAGCTCATATTCCTTTTTCCACGGGACTGGCTGACTCTGCAGACATCGGAGGGATAACTCCGGCCTGGCGCTGGCTGGCTGCTCCCTATCTCCTGTCCAGCACTTCAATTAGATGCGACTAATTGGGCTGTAAAACAAGGGGAAAGCTTTCCTCCCGGAGCATCCGAGCAGCTGTGCAAGGGTGGCAATAGCTGAGTCAGCAGTATGGCACATGCCACGCTTTTGGTGCTTTAATTTGCCAGTGTGACCATGTTTTCAGCGCCCTGCCGTCAGGCTGTGCTTGCGTGGAAAAGGGGGGAAAAGGGAAAAGGGCTCCATCCCCGGCTCCATCCCTGGCTCCATCCCCGGCTCCATCCCCGGCTCCATCCCTGGCTCCAACCCCAGCTCCATCCCCAGCTCCATCCGTGGCACCGGCTGCAGCTGAGGACAGGAGATGGCCATTGCCTGGCCCCGCTGCCTCTGGGTCTGGTGCTGATTTGATGCCTGGGGCTGTCTGTAGCCATAAACTTGGTTTTATTCCTTGATTATTCCCACTGAAATCAGTGGCGTTGCCGATGGTGATAAACCCAAGACCGTAGGTACCGCAGGATGGAGGCTTGCTCTGTGCAGCAGTGCCCCAGGTGCATCCAGCCTGAGCTCCTCCGACGTCGAGCAGGGAAATGCTGCCCTGCTCTAATAACCTCCGGGAGTTTTGCCTCCACGCTTGAACTTGAGCGTGCGGGCAGGAGCTGCCGTGTGCCGTGGCCGAGCGCCGCAGATGGGCTCCATCCGAGCCTCCAGGCAGGATGGCTCTGAGGTTGAACGGAGCGTTTTTCTGTGTGCTGAGTCGGATCACAAGGGGAAATATAACAAATCCTTGAGAATTAGAGGGCTTGCGGATGTAAAAATAAACCTGCGAGGAAATAAATAAATAAAACTCCCATGCTTTGATCTGCTGCAGGAGATGCCAGACTGCCAAAATCAAACCGGCTCTTTTATTTTTAGAAGAAGGGCTAAAAAAGGGGAGTGAAAGCACCAGGTATTCAGAACAGAGAACTGCGGGTGTTGCTTTTTTCCTTTCTGGAAAGCGGGTTTTAGATCTGATTTTCTACTTTCTGCACATGCTGCTTCTTTTTGTGAATCTCCAAGGAAGGTGTCAAGACATATCAGCTTGAAAGTGCTGTGCTCGTCTCTCCAACTACTTCGCATAAGCGAGGCATTCTTTCACTAAATAAAAATACATAGTTGAGCCCGGAAGAGAAGAATATGTCCATCAAGCACCTAGGCGAATGCCAATCAAGGTTCAACCTTGAGCGGTGGAATACTTTCCTTGCTGAAGGCGGGAACATGCTCCATCCTTTAAGGATTTCTGTCTCCAAAAAAAGTAGGATTTTCTTGAAAGGCTTACTTGCAACTGGTTACAAATCTTTTATATAAAAGATGGTGAAATCCAGCTATAGGAATGAGAAACTTTCCTTCCCCCCTGACTCAGGCATCGCATCCTTGGCCGTGGCTGAGCCTTGCTCAAAGCCTGTTGGGCTCCTCCTGCTCGCAGAGGCAGCCCAGAGCCATGTCTCACCCCCTCGGCTTCATCTCGCACCATCCTTTTATCAAACTTTTTTATTAACTTGCCCTCCTTGGCTGATCCTGCCGAGGTTTGAGACCAGCACTGATTTCTGTCCCCTCCTGCCAGCAGATGATCTGTCCAGCTCGCTTCATCTGGCAAGAGATGATGCAGGAGCAACTGGCAGGAGATCTTCTGGAAAGTCATGAAAGCCTGAGGGTGTTATGGTTTCCTGCTGGAATATCAAGGGCGGGCGAGATGGGGCTGCTAGAGCTGATGAACTTGGCACGAAAGCACATTTGTGAGCTGGGCTCCATCCCAGCGCAGCTCTAGCTCGCTCCTGGCTGTGAGCTGAGTCCCCCACCCTCCGCACGGTCCCTGCCGCAGGGGAAGGGAGTTCAGAGGTCTCCGGTCGGGGGTGGGTTCAGGCTGCTGGTCCTTTCGGTTTATGAAGCCATGGATGCCTCAGCTCGGGAACAGGATTCCCTCTGTGTTCTAAACCGCCTGCTTTCCTGGTTCCCTGCAGTGACTGTCCCTGCAGGCAGGATCGGTGCTCTCTGAAAGTCTGAGCAGTGCTAAAGCCACCGTGGAGCTTGGCCAGAGGCAGCGTGTTCCCTCTTGCGCATGGGGCTCAGGTTGGTCTTTAGGGTTATTTTGGGCGAGGGCTCCCAGGATGTAGGATCCCCTGTGCTGCTTAAACTCGAGTGCACAGGCCAAAACCCCAGTGATGGGGAGCTCAGGCACACAGGCAGCTCCCCCAGCTTTTGGCTGATGCTGCAGGCGCTGTGTGGGGGAAGCGCCTGCCCCGCTTTGGGCCTCCCACGCGCGGGTGGGGAGATGCTGGCGCAGGCAGCTGGGGAGCTGCGGGCAGGGCTGGGGGAGATGCCCAAAGCCCAGTCTCTCCCGGGGGGGGTGTGTGTGTGCAGCCTGCTGTGTCCTCCAAGGATGGGGAGGGATGGGATGGAGAGGGGATGGGAGATGAGGATGGGAGGGGGCTGGGGAGGAGGAAGAATGGCAGAGGGATGGAGAGGGGCTGGGATGGGAC
>VYZW01016034.1:3747-21101 GCA_013401315.1 Balaeniceps rex
ATGTTTTCCGTTCGGCCTTGCATAATTGTTTTGGAAGATATTTTGTCTAAACTCATAGCAACAGTTCCCGGTTGGTTCTCAGGACTGTTTACCAACACACCTAGCCCTTAAGGAAAGGAAAGGCTGAATCCTAGCTTTAAGTGCTACTGTTGCTAGATACTTGTGTGACCACTTTCCAACACCACACAGGAGTTTGTTTAAAGAGAGGAGATGCTTCTGCTTAACTGGATGGAAACAAAATGCAGGGGAAATAGACCTACCCTAGCAATTCCCTTGTTTCTGTGTGCCCCCTCTCACCTCATCTGAATATTTTAAATGAAGAATCCCTGTCCTGAAAAGAGATGACACAAAGAATGGCAGTTTAATCTCTTGGCTCTGTCCCTCTCAGCACGGGGCAAAGAAAGGACAAGACTTTGCGTTCAAGATGGGACACCTCTAAACAAAAGACACACAGACACCCGCAGCCCCAGAACAACAGTAGCAAGCCCCCCTCAAGAATCCAACTATTGCATACCTCTAGCCAGCCCCCCGCAAGTTCTGTGCAAAGACTGCACTGTAAAAGTGCATATCATCCCCACTCTATAGATCAACAATTCGGATATCTCAGGAATGACTACTTACAGCATGGAGGTTTAGGTTTTCCCATGCTCATAGATGACCTCTGCCCATCTTTGAATAAATATCTCTCTCTCTCTCTCCCCCCCTTCACACACAAGAATTCCACATCATGCACCTTATTCCATCAAAGCAATGACCTAGGCAACAAGGCAGCAGTGAACTTTCCGGAGTCACACCCAATTAGCCACTGTAAACCTGAGCTTGACCAGAAGGCAGGGATTCTGGCTTGAGAAGAAAGGCAGCTTGAAAGGAACAGCAAGCCGGCACACTTCGCAGAACATCCACAGTCTGATCAGCCCAGAGGACCAAAAGGCAGCATGGTCAAATTTAAGCAAAACTCCTGTGAGAGGATGGAAATGGTTAAGTTCACACTCCAAAAAACAAAGAAAGCACCAATGTGCAAGGGTTATTTTCCTCAATGACAAGACACCATGATTTAGTCTTGGTCCATTGATAATACAACTCAAGAAAGACTGTGAAGACCCTGCAATCCATCAGAAACTGTCCCTTTTAAGGGTCTAAAAGGGCAAGACAAGGTCTTTTCTAGTTATTTAAATGAAATACTAGCAGCTCCAGATAAGCAGAAGGTGTTTAAAGCTCTTGGCTCGATTACCTTCTTCACTCCTCTCATGCAGACATCCACCCAAAAGAGCTGTTTTTGTACTTTGGCTTCTAAAGGCATTCTGCAAGTCAGTGGGACAGAGCAAGATTAAAACATCAGGCTCATTAGTGAAAGGACTGCCTCCTTTTTGAAAGAGGTTGCAACTAGTCAAACTTCTTTCCCTCCTATCCTTGTGGTTAAATCGTGCAAGAGCTTTGCTGAGCATGTGAAACCATGACTAGACAAACGCAGTGGGAAGCTTGCATTCTGAATGCTGTGCCTGCTCCTCCTCTGCCAAACAAGGAGAGCAGGTTAAGCCCAGCAATGTTCTCCTCAAGCTCTGCCAGCCACACACAGCTGTGAAGACCAGTTGAGAAGGATGCTCACACCCTGCCTGCGTCCTAGGGAAGAAGGCTAGGAGACTGGCACACCGTCACAGGTGGCCACAGCAAATTGCCAAGAGCTCCAGCAATTCCTCCTCCCTTCAGCTGGAAGAGGGCGAGATAGGGAAGAGGGAAACTGAGGCGTATTTCAAAGTGCCCAAGGACCGGGGAGGAGAGCATCTCTGAGCAGAGTTAAGGCTAGTCACAAAACCACCTCCTCTAAACGTCAGAAAGACTCTCATTTGGGTACCCCTGTTGCCACATGACAAGTCATGATGACGCTATACAGATGCGTCACAACATCATACCATAGTCAGCCAGTCAACTTTGACAACAGAATATTCCTTCAAAGGAGTTGAAGACAACTGGTTCCTCATCCAGAGGAGATATGGACGCATTTGGGAAAAGGAGGGAAACAACCTAACCCTCTCAACCCTTTGTTGAATGCAACATCATCAGGAAGGTCTTCCTAGGGCCAGCCTACATAAGGATAAGGCAACACCCTGTAAAACTGTTACTCTCTCAACCCTGTGCATATAAACAAAGTCTAAGCTGTAACGATCTCACACCTCAGAGTCCATGGCCAAGAGCTAGGCTGAACCTCAAACAGGCAGCCCAGCCAAGAGCCTCATCAGACTATGCCCACATAAAAAACAGAGTACGCTGTTCTTTTAGTCTTCATTTTGAGTAGTTTCTTCATTGCTGCTAGTGCTGGTAAACACTTCATTGCCACATAAAGGAGAAAACATGAAAACAAATTTAACTTTATTAGCAGCTTCCAGGATAGGCTTCCCCCGCCCCATTCTGCCTTGGCACAAGCCAAGCCAGTAACCGAAGTCAAGACCTTCTCTGCGATGCAACGACCACCCTCCTGCCAAATGATGAAGGACACAAAAGTACCGCTATCCAAACTATGCATACGCTTAAGCATCCAGTAAACCAGGCTGATCTCTGATCTGGCAAGCCTGCTGGAATAATGAGTATCCTGTGAATACATAATGTGCTGAAGTTGCCATTGTGTGAAGTAAGTCCATGGTTTGTCTGGGAGCCGAGCAATGCTGAGTCTACTGCTGCTTCCTGTTGCTTGTCCTGTATTAGCATTATTTTTGGATAGGCCCCATTATGTTCTGTAATCCTCACTGCAGTCAGTATGGCCACACTATTGTTCTTGGTTAATATTAGCAGTCAATGCCTCTGTCTGGGTGGCCGGACTACAATGTATTCCAATCATAAAACTAGCATGCATTAACTGAACAATGCACTGGGATAGAGCGGGGAGACTTGGGGTCCTCCCTCCTCCCCTCCTTTAAAAAAAAAAGGAAAAGAAAAAGGTATAGCATCTCTTTTTTTCTTTTTTCTTTCTTTTTAAACTAATGATTTTAAGTGATCTCTGGTACCGGGGTGCATCGTACAACAACAGCATTTTAATCAGCACCTTATCTCGTTACAGAGTTATTTTCTCACGGAGCCCCACTTGTCAAAGACTAGCAGGTAGGCCAAGATGTCAATGGTTGCTTTCAACCTTCCCCAACAAGCAGATTACCTGCTCTTATCAGTTCCCCTACCTGTTTAAAGCATCCCACTGATAATTAAATGCACCAGTTACAAAAGGGTGGCAAGGTTAATAGAGAGAATACCTAGTAGCCAGCCAAGCAAAACAGTCAGGTTCACATAGAGCAAGCCTGAACAAGAAGCCTTTCTACTTATTTACCTAAGTGCATAAGAACTGGGTTGAGCTGGTAAAGGACTCTGGATGTTTGACTATTTACAAACCACTTTAACCACTTCTATCCACATTTTACAGTTTCTTCTGAATACTACAAGAATAATGAGTGTAATTTATACTGCAGAATAGTGACCACAGAACCATGAGCTCCACAGACTAACAAGAAATGAACGCAACAGCTTCTAGTTTTGACATCTTTCCCCACGTCAAGGCATACGGGTTACCAGCTAAAATTATTAGAACTGTGTCAATTAACACATAAAGCTTCTATTCATCAGCAGAAATGCAAAGTCAAGTTTAGTTTGAGTTTTCAAAACCAACCCTGTCGTTAGTATTAGCTACACAGAAATACTTTTAAGAACTGTAGCTTAAGGTTTCTGCATGTACTGCAGGGCATCAGACTTAAGAACTGGACTAAGCGCCACATATGAGGGTGCAAGCCTCTTGTATGGCACATCATCTCAACTAGTTAGCTAAGGCCCAACTTCACTAGCTTCAGAACTAGTTTACTTCTATTCCAGCCTTCAGTCCGCAATGAAGCGGTAAGTTTCCTCGAGTTAACTAGAATTTTAAGCATAAAGCACCAATTTTATGCAATTCTTTTTCAGACATGCAGACTTCCAGCTGCATAAACAAGCTGACAGTGCTGTATGTATGTAGTCTGAGAAAGTTTAGGAATAAGCTTTAAGGCCAGGCCAAATCCAGCTGCCACTGAAGTTAAACTGGAGCAGGCCTTTATCATAACAAGAACAAAAATTCTGGGAGCAGGCAGGATGAGGATTTATTTTTAGACATATTATGGTAATATAGTCAAATGGATTTACCAGGAAGATGAAGTTCTGAACTGACTGGAGCATAAATAACTCTTAAGAACATGTAAGAAGTCCAAAACCTCCAAATGGATGCATTGCTTCTCTGCAGTCCTGGGAAAAAAACGGCCTTGTGGATGCTAATTATGCTTCAGATGTCACTTAACACTCTCAGCTCTGTTTTGGAAGTAATCCTAGTCAAAACATTGCACTTTGAGTGCTGAAGATTTATTCTTAAATTATTAGTCAACAATAAATGACACAGTATGGATTTGATTAATATGAATTTTGTTGTTATAAAAATTTCTTCTGATCTGCCCATGCTCCAAGACGGCTTATCAGGCATTCTTTAAGAAAAGCTTGAACAATATCTAGCATTTGCTTCTACAAGTTTTCAAAAAGTTAACTGGAGGAAGGGAAAAACAAAATAAAAAAACAAGCTTTAGTTTTATGACTGTGACCTACTGTTTGTGTTTTGTTTTGTTTGTTTGTTTTTTAAAAAAAAAAAAGCAGTTGAATGAAGTGATATTTTTCTCTTAGATTCAAAAGGCTGTTACTTTAATACCAGCTGCAGATTAGTATTTTGGAAGCCTCTTGTGTCAAGACAGAGGGAAAAAGTTCACAAAGCTTAAAAAACACTAAAGCTGCTTCATTATCTCTTTCTAGCCAGAAAAAACAATGCCTACCCAGAAAACATATTTTACTTCTTCAAGAACCAGTAGCAGTAAGATTTGTCATTAAAAAGGGGAAAGGCTGACTATTTTATTTTTTAGAGTAAGGTTGAAATAAGATGTTCAAAACTCTCTTTAATTGTATTTCATGCTAGAGTCATTTAGATGCTGGAGGGTTTTTTTCCACCTCAGTAGTTTCCTGGTGTGTTGGTGCAATTGGCCCCAATATTAAATAATTACAAGGATCATAATTTCAGGATAAACAAGCCGTTTGAAATTGGAGCTACATATACCAAAGGAATCGCCAAGTTTGACCTCCTTACTCACAGTCTTGCCAAAACCCCAAAAGATCTTTCTTTACATAAAAGCAAAGTTTAGTGCTAAGCTTTGCTTAGTTAATTCATGCACAGCTCCCTTAAGGTATAGCACACATCACACTTTGGATTCTTTAAGAAAGGCAACAGATTTGATTTATGTCAAAGAGCATGTATCTACCATGAAACAAAACTTGTTGAGAAAGACTTTGACAAGTGGAACATGGAAATTCTTTTGTTCCATACTTTTCTATATGGCTTCATAAGCCAAGTTTGCCTGTCAAGAAAGTCACTAGTCTCAAAATGAATGCAAGAAGCAAGACTACGTGTATTTTTTTTTTAAATCATCATCATTATTATTGTTTCAATTTACTGAAGAATTGCTAGCTACTGCAGGGGCAGCTTTCTGATGCACTCTAGTTCCTTTATGCTGGTCTGCTGCCCTGTTTCCTAGCAACTTACTCAAACCTCCCATCACTTCAATTAATTTATGGCCCACCATCTCCACACCCATTACTCACAGGGGTACATATCAAAACTGACAAGAGCAAACTGCATAAGTTATTAATAAGACTCCGACACTTCAAATCTACATTACAACTACAAGCCAACTCCAACAATACATTTAAAGCACACCATTCTCTCTTCTTCCTCTCCTGCATGATGAATAAAGACCTCTAATGCAATGTATTTTGCACAACCGGTGTAAGGGGGCACCTTGACAGGGGAAGAGATTTTTTTTTTATTTTTTTTTTTTTTTTTTAAGTAGTCAAGGCAACAAGACTCCTTCATGTTACTGACTCAAGCTGGAACATCCAAGAAAAGCCTCCCTCAGACACCAGAACACAAATAATACATATTCAGAGATGAGCATGAGTTTTCAAGTGCAATATGATTAACATTTCAGTCTAGCTCCTATTACCTCTACTACAATTTTCAGTTGGATGTATGCAAAGACAACTCTTATAATTAGCCACATTGGTAAATGCAATGCTAGTCTCAAGCTTTTACTACAGTCAACAGTATTCACCCATAATTTTTTAAGTTCTGAAATTTCAGTATCAGATTTGAGTTGACTAATTATGTTCACTACTTTATCTGTAGAGCTTTCAAAATGCCTAAAATGATTTGTGTACACAATTTTAGTACAAATAAAAGCTTTGCCACATTAGATATTCTTTTGTTCAAATGCTGTTTGAAAGTCACAATGGCTAGCATAAAAGCCGTGTCCTATGGAAATTAAAGCTGGGAGGCAGGCTTGATAATTGCAAACAGACTATCATCACAGTCTCAAAAGTGCATTTCTGCATGGGAATATGCAAGAGTTTATTCCAAAAATTCCAGTCTTAGGAACCAGAGTGTCTGAAGTTGTTGAGTTTTACACATTTCAAAGGCTGCGCTGCTCTAGGATTCCAGTGCTCAATTAGATTCAGCAGGACAATAGAAACATTTCTTTTACTAAGATGCAGGCAAGCTTACAAAACTTCTCCCAGGGTCCCCACCCCCCCAGACCCACTCTCTACGCACAGATTTCCTTCCCAACTCTGTGAAGAGTATCATTTTTATTTACATACACATATCTTCAGATTCAAGGCACTCGAATTACTGGGACCAGGGTAGGGGGCTATTTAAAAAAAAAAAAAAATCCTTGATGAACCTGACTTTTCTGAAAAAAGTCAAAATCTGCAACATAAGCACTGCAGCCATTGGCAGAGCTTCAAATACCTCAGATTTTTACAAAGCCCTTTATCCCTTTGATAGCATATTTGATAACAGTTTTATCTCATTTCATGTTAGAAAGAAAAGAGAAAGAAAGAAAGGAAGGACTTTTACTTCCAACAGAAAATACTTTTGTTAACTTTGCTATTGTTCTTTGTAACGCTATCTCCTTAAAAATGTAGACTTGATTTCACCCTTGTGCCTCTCCAGCCCTCAATACTCCCGAAGTCACAACTGACAGAAGAAGCAGGTAGGAGGCAGCACAGGACATTTCAAGAACACATGGCAGCCCGCAGCACTTGGCCGTAGGACTACGAAGGGGGTGTCTACACTACAACTGAAGAAGGAATGCTTTTGGGGCGGGCTTTCCCCCCAAAAAGTTACCAGGCCCTCCCAGCAACCAGTCCTTATCTGACTAGGAAGGGCCAAGCTTTGGAGGGAGCGGAAAGTCGACGCACGCTTCCACCTCGCCAGCAGTGATAGTGACAGAGGATAGGAAACAAGATTCACCCCTCCCCTGCGTGCATGTAAGAGCCCTCCTCCCCTTGCAAAAATGACCTTAGGCATCTAGGTTAGGATGACTGGATTTTCAAAACTGCTGAGCATCAACATATCCCAAGGCAGTCGGTGGGAAATTGTCTGCTCAGTGCCTTTGGAGAAGGGGAGGGGGGAAAAACAGTTTTGTTTCCTAGGTGATCTCTAAATATAAGTTTTAGGAGGATAAGTTTGGAAGTTTTCAGCATTCATACCACAGCATCCCAGAGAGCCACCTCAAAAGACAGACTCTTGTGTGTGCATAAGAGCCCCCCAGATCAGTCACCCTCAGTTTTT
The DNA here is from genome assembly GCA_013401315.1 of Balaeniceps rex. Classification (NCBI taxonomy): domain Eukaryota; kingdom Metazoa; phylum Chordata; class Aves; order Pelecaniformes; family Balaenicipitidae; genus Balaeniceps; species Balaeniceps rex. Next base: position 11,420 of record VYZW01016034.1, read on the forward strand.
GCTTGCCTGCACGCAGCACTGCTGGGCACAAAACAATGCACCTCCTGCCATCCAAGTCTTCTATGGCAGCCTTCTATGTCCAGAAACCCTATGGCCCTGGAGCCTGCACCTGTGGGTCTGTCCTGGGCGATGGCTGTTTTGGAAAGATGGGCCTCAGTTTCTGTGCAGTGAGTAGAGGACTCCACTACAGAGCTGGCCATATCAAAGCTTCAACCCTCTTGAGCACCCCAGAAGAAACAAGCCGCACTGAAGTTTAAGCGAGTGTTCTTTACATGACCACCCATAAAGCAGGCTTCAGCTAATGAAGGGATCATCCGTCCTCCATCTCGCCGCTCTACAAGGCTGACCAGTATTTGCTAGAGCGGACAACGCTGGGAAAGTGCCCAGCAAAGAGCCCCACCTCCTTAAGCCATCGAGCTTTGCACACAACCAGAGGGAAGCCAGAATCTATGGACCGCAGAGACAAGTAGCCAGGAAAAGGTGTGCTGTGGGGAAGAGTGGGTGAAATGGACCAAAAGCTAAGACTCTTCTCGGTCTTTAGCTTCTAGAGTCTACAAGTACCTCAAAACATAAGCTTCCCAGGGAAGCTGGCAACTAGTTCACCAAGAGCAGCAACAGCAACTCCCATCAACACCAAGCAGTGCAGCGAGATTTCCCCTTGGGAGAAGCAGGAAGCCTTCCCAAACACACTTCAGGGAAGGACGCCAGCTATGACACACACTTTTCACACGGGATCCCTCTACAGCCCCTAACCCACTGCTCTTTTGGCTTAAGCCCAAGACTTCACTGNTTCTAAGTCTCAAGAGACTTATTCATGCTGTAAAGTGCAGAGATACTGGGTTTGCTTCCCTGACCCATTCAGATCCCCCTCACTGCACATCTGACTTTCAAATTTAACAGGCTGTGCATTGTGAGCCCCAGGGAACAAAAACAAAAACACCACCACATTTTACTCATTTCTGTGCTGCGGATTCCCGACACTCTTGCCAAGATGCCTGCTCCCTCCCCAATCCTGGTCCCTCTCCCCCTGCGCAAGAAGTTAGAGCTCGGCTCACTATAGCCATCTCAAACAGGACTGTCCAACAGAGGCAGAGCTAGAGCAGGCCACGCACTCACCGGCCAGGCGAAGCTGAAAGGGATAACAATCCGGTTCTTTTCATTATTCCGGTTGTACTTTAAATTGAAGGTATTTCCTCCGATGACAGGAGTGGATTTGGATCCGAAGCTGCAAGGACCGCCAGCAGTGACCCGTGATTGATACTCCTTCAGGCAAACTTTAAAATAGGTATCACACTCGTCTCTGGTGCATTTTCTATCTCCTGGGTTTCGGGTGCCATCACAGCAATTTCCATTTTGCAGTTCACCATTCACATTTTGCATGGATAAGATCTCCAACTCAAACTGTCCCGACGCTAAAGTCACCTGTTAATCCCAAGAAAGAACCGGAGGAGAAAACAAAAACCAAAAAAAACAAGAAACAAGAAACAGACAGTTACCTCACTTTTTTCCCCAAACACAATCTACAACTCTGCAGACAGGAGAAATTAATTTTAAGTGTGCTTTCAAGAAGCTCATGCATAATATTAAAAAAAAGCAACCACTCCAAGCTTTTCCCTATCAGACATCCATGAGAAAGGCTCATAAATCATCCCAACCAAATAATGTCATTAATGCTAAAGAAGAACCTTAAGCGCCAACTCCAAAAAACACTACGTGTGTGAGGATGGCTTCTAAATTGTTAGGAAATAACACTAAACCAAACCAAGAGCGCATAGCGAGGGCAAACCCAACAAAATGATGTAGCTAAAGCACCCTGGAAATGCAACCCCTCTACCTTCTCCGAGGTGCAGCTGAGACGGGGAAAATAGCCTCCCCGCTCAAGGCTGCCCAGCTGAGCTTCAGACCTTGCTCATTAGTCACCCCAAGAGCACTGCAGTTAGTCCTGGTTTGTTTTTTTTTTTTTAAAAAAAGAGAGAAAAAAGGAAAAAAAAAGAAGTAATTTCGAAGAAAAAGCGGTCTGCAGCAATTGCATTTTTTATTCCCAGGGAATTAAGTCTTGCTGCAAGGAGGACTTCTGCGTTTGCCATCTCCGCAGAAAAGTTAGCAGCAGTAACTTCACTCTCGCTGGAGGAGCTTTGCAAAAGCGCCTTGCGCTCCGCTGAAGGTTTGGGTTTTTTAAAAGCCATCTACCGCAATCACTGCGGGAGCCGCGTTTCGCGGAAAAGGAGCAAAATTACTGCAATCCCCTCCGCGCGGCGGACTCGAGACCCCAGTTCAGGCTCACTGAAGTTCCCCCTCTCCCCTCCTCCCCGCCTGCGAGGGGCTGCAGCCCGGGAGGACGCGCGGTGCCCAGGTACGTACCTTTGCCCGCAGCCCCAGCAGAGCCAGGAGGACGAGGGAGCACGCCGCCGCGGCTGCCCGCCGGGGCGCACGCATGCCGCCGCCGCCGCGCTGCCCGCCCGCCTGCCTGCAGGCCNGCCCGCCGCCGCCGCCGCCCCGCTCTAATATACCGCGCCGGCCGCGGCGCGCACCCGCGCCGAACAACGCCGCTTTTCAAGCGCTTTGAATAGCGCCCCGGTCTTCAATGCAAAGCAGCCCAGCCTCCTTTTATTCTCTCGCCTCCCTCTTTTCTTTCCCTTTTCTTTTCTTTTTTTTTTTTTACTATTGCGATTATTATCCCGATCCTTTTCTTTCTTTCAGGTCGCCGGCCACCGCGCGGTGGAGGCGCGGCGAGCCCCCTGCCCCCCCGAGACACACACGCACACACACGCACGCACGCACACACGCACGCACATGCAGCACACACACCGCCCGGGAGCCGGCCGCCCGTCTGGGAGCCCCGCCGCCGCTCGGCTTCATCTAGCCCACGGCGGCAGGCGGGGAGGCCGCCCGCCCGCGCATGCGCCCATCCATATGCATGAGGAGGGAAGGAGGAGGGAGGGGAATGGCAGGAGTAGGGGAAGGTAGGTACCGGCAGGAGAGGAGGAGGCGGAGGGTGCAGAGAGGAGGGCTAGCCGGCCGCGGGCGGGAGTGGGCCGCGGGTGGCGGCTGCTCCTCCTGAGGGAGGTAGCGGCCCTAGGCCGCCCCGAGGGTCGCAGCCCGCTGTGCCGCCCCGCCTCCCCCGGGAAGCCCCGCTCCGCAGGTGCCTCCCGGGCTACCTGGAGCGGCAGCCTGCCGCGGCCTCGCCGAGGCGACCCAGGGACGGCGGGCGGGCGCGTCCCCGCGGCGGCGCCCGCGGCTGAGGCAGCGCCGCGCGGAGGAGAGGGCTTTTCCCGCCCGCCGCTCGCTGAGGGGACGTGCGCGTCCCCCCTGCCCGGGAGCGGAGCGGGAGCCGTAGCCCTTTCCTCCTTGCCTCCTCGGGGCCGGCTGAAGCAAAAATGAAGCCCTCGGGGTCGCTTTTGCGGTGAAAACTGCCCCTGTCCTCGGCCGGCGGCAGCCGCCCGCCTTTCCGCCTCGCGTTACCTGAGGCAGCGCAGCCGTTACAGGGCGAGGGGGGCGCGCGCGGGCGCGCGTGGCGCGGCCGTTGAGGGACAGTTGAGGGGGCGGCGGGGCCGGTGAGGTGATGATGGCGCACCCCTGGAGCGGGTTTTCGCTCCCCAAGGGGAAAGGAGGGACGGATGGCCCGGTTTCTGAGGCGGTGGCCGCTGCCCTGGCCAGCGACTCTCCTGAGGGAAGTGGAGGTGGCAGCTGCTCCGGTGGGACTCGTTGTCCCCTCCTTAACAGGAGGCCGCACCGCCAGGGATCTCCCGCGGTTCAGGGGGGAAAGAGCTGGAAGGGGGGTGCATCCCTCAGCTACAGCTCCAGGCTGATTAGTCCCGGGAAGACAGCGCTGGCTGAGTGCAGAGGCTCCATCAGGCTCACCTGCTCCTGGTGTTGGAGACACATGTCCCAGCTGCCCAGCTTCCAAGTGAGTGCTGGGGTTTGTCAGCCACATCCTTTCAGGAGCAGGGTCCGGAGGCACATAGCCAGATGGGACACCTTGCCACAGGACACTGAGAAGCCCAGCAGTTTGCACAGTAGCAAAAAGTGTTCAGACTAGCTCCCAGAGGAAGAGCTGTGCATCAAAGGGCATTGAACAACAACAACAACAAACCACCCCTAACTTGGTCTCTGGTTTGGGAAGTCCCTGAGCTGCTGATTTAGAAGTTGAGTGAGTGTGCTGGGAACTGTCACTGCATCGCTGTCCCTTTCTTCCCGAGGCGCTGGAGACAGGAACCCAGCCTACATGACGTTTGGTCTGACCCAGAACAGCTATTCTTAATGTCCCTATCTCCCATTCCACCCTGATCTAATGCAGTAGATGTGTGAATGTCTATTTTATACACCAGAGTCAGTGGTATAGAGGAAAACAAGATTACTGACCTAATTTTATCTCCTTTGTTTTCATTTCCTATGGCAAAAGCAAAGTGCATGCTTGTTCTTGGCTGTGGTAAGGTCCATGCAAGAGGCAGAGTGTCTAAGGCGGTGAAGCCAGTGGTAGTTGTGCCCCTAATGCTAGAACCATGCTCGTACTTCCATCAGACTCCTGCAGATCACTTCCCATTTGTGAGTTCGAGACTTAGATTACATACCAGCAATTTTGGCATGCCTGTGAGGTACACGGTTGCCAAATACTCCTTCCAGCCTCATTCAGCCCAGAAGTTCTAACAGTATCCGTTGTTCCTTACTTGGAGTCATTAACTTTTCTTAGGCTGGTAAACCTTCATTGTGTTTTGTCCACAAAGCAGCAGCAGTTTGGTGATATGAGAACCAGTGCCTCTCTTCTTTTTTTCAGTGGGTGTTGGTTAGCTTCCGCAGCCATTTAAATGTTACTCATTCACAAGTGCCACACATGTGCTCCTCTGGGCCTTTAAATACCCTGATGCCGACTGGTATGCTCTGTACCTTTAGGGCAGGTCTGGAGTTGGCCTTTCTGCAGAAGGTTACTCCACCTGTTTGACTCCAGTGCTTAGGAAATCCAGGGTTCTGGTTCCCACAGTGCTTGTGACTCAGCAGTGTAGCTGCCCTTAAACAGAATTACTTGTCCAACAACTTAAAATGCTTTGCAAGCACTAACGAATTAAGCCTCCCAATGCTCTGAGATGCAAAGTATTACTGATAGGTAAACCAAGGCAGAGTGCGAGTCATGTGCAGAAGCGCGTTGCAAACCCTCTCCCTCGCAGCCCTGAAAGAAATTTTGACCTCATGGAAGTCAACAGCAAAACGCCCTTAACTTACTAAGGCCAGAATTTCACCCTTGAAGTCCTATCTCCTGCTTTTCTTCACTGAGCTTTCAAGGCCAGATCTTTAGCCACTGTACAGCAGCACTGCAAACCAATTGAGCGTGGTGCATTAACTCAGCCTGAGGATCTTTTTAAGATGCCCATTTCACTGCATATACAGCAATGTACAAATTGCTGCACGTGCACAGAGGGCCTGAATTGTAGTTGCTTTGAGTAGCCCAAGACTGGTGCATATAAAATTCCTGCTGCAATGCTCTGCTTGCATATGTCTGTGTCTCACGAGGTGTGGAGCTGACGTGTCTTCCTTTGAGGCCAGTGAAGAACTTTTCAGTGTCTGGCACTCAGCTTTTGACATTGCGTAGTTACTTCTTGCTAATCTTCCTTTTCTGACATAATTAGATTACATCCACATTAGAAGCCGTTATAAACGTCTAGTCTGCCAAGGTCCAGTGTTACAGACAGTACTTCACTTCGGGCCTGAATCAGTTCCCTAATATAGAGTCAGATCCGGCTTTGTTGAAGCCACTGGGAGAATGCCCAGGACTTCGGTGGGACGAGGATCACAGCCTTTAGAAGGAGCGCCTGGCTTATGAGGGTCAGGTGTCATGAAGTCAATTCTTTGTGTTAGGAAAGTTGTAATTTCCTTTTAAAGCTCAGTGACTCATTGAATCATGGCTGTGAACAATCCCACAGGATTTCCTTAGATCTGTGATACCTGAAGGTAAGCTTGGAATGGTGTCCCTGGAAAAATTCTTCGTTCAGGGACCTGATCCATCTCATTTTCAAATCAGTGACTAAACTTTTGTTTACTACTGTAATGCAGATAAGATGGTTGCATAATCATGGGGGCCTGATCCTGCATCAGCCTTCAGTACACCAGTAGAAAGAGCTACTGGAAAAGGATCGGTTGAAATGTGGAATCTGTAGTCATAAAGAATTCATAAAGCTTGACGGCCTCATTTCACAGCAAATGAAGAGGCTAGAGGTGCCCTTTGTTTCTCTGCAGATTTTTGTGAAAGTAGTTTTGCTTCTCTAATTTAGCCACCCACTAAAATTCATTTGCTGCAGTTTTAGATATAATTCTGGACAAACTGAGCAAAAGAGTGAAAATTTCATCCACTTGGATAATCCTTTATCTAGGAGTTAAGCTCGCTTATTGCACAGAGAAGAACATATCACTAGTCAATCACGGATGAGTGAGCTTTTAGATAAGGCCTTTCCTATAATACACCCATAACACTTTATTTTCCTCTTGCTGTACTGGAACTGACCTCCCCACTTGGGTGAGTGTCGTGGAGGCAGAGATAGGGACTGTGCCGTGCTGCTTGGCTGACATGCATTTCAGAGCAACACATTCCAGCAGATGAACCCATTTGCACAGTTGAGTGATCTAAACTTAGAAAGCTAATTTCTGTAATTACAAAGTGAGACTGAACTCCTGTAAAGCTTTTCATCACCTGAGTGGAATGGGAATTACACTTCCATAATCATTTAATGTTTAGAAACTAATTAGAAAGCATTTTGTGGGGAGGCCACACCCTATGTTAGACTATTTCACAAATGGATCAGGAGAGAAAATACCTCTGATGAGAAAGTTCAGCAAGTGGCAGAGGTTAGGAGAAAGAGTACGGTTTACCAAACACTGAGCAGTGCATGCCTACTTCCACAAAAGCTTCAGTTCTTCAGAGTCAGGCAATTTCTTAAAGCTGTATCTCTAGGCAAGCTTTCCAAATGTGACACAAGATTTTGGAGAAGAAGATGCTCTAGTGATCGGAGACCCAAATCCAGTTTTCTGCTACAAGCAGTTACTTTCCTCTTTCCCTGGAGCATGTTGCTTAAGAGAATTAAAATTTCAAAGCCCCGTCGTGTATATCGCGTATGTGCGTTTTGTGACTTTGAAATTCCCACCTTAGTTTTTCTGTACCTTAGCTCCCTGGAGTTAAAATGAGGCACTAAATCTAATTCAGAGGATACTCTGAGAACAATAAAAAATAAAGACAGTGGCGTGCTCAGAAATGACTGTAGTGAGAACCAGTAAAGTCCTTGAAAGAGTTAAAAGTTGTAGAGCCAAAAAATATGTCTATTGTAGAGCTTTTAAGTTTTATCCAGCTGTAATTAACTGAATCCATAACATTATTGCTTTCTGTCACAGCTTAAAATTGAGACCTTACTCGATTACAGAGAATAGTACTGTTTCTCCTTCAGTTTTCTTTATTGATATGCATATAAAACCTGCTCTCTGGTTGTTTCTCTGTTAACCCTTCAAGGATCGGATGCCTCCATGTTAACCTGTGAACCCAATTGCTTTGTCCTTCAGTTATCCTCCCCAGTGGTGGGATCCCTATAGACCAGTGATTTGATCTCAAATCCCTGCTTTCTAAAAATGGGGGAGAACTACAGTTTTAGGTCTGAGTAGGGGTACAGCTTATCAAGCTAGGGTAGCTTCCAGTAGGTGCAAAGACTATGACACTGAGCAGTGCTGGCACGTCTGTCACGGACAAGATGACACTTTCATTTGATAAGCAGTAACCTCAGCTATTCTTGTCAGTCGTAGAAAAGGCTGCACTGAAACCTAGGCTGAGCCCCGTCTCCAATAAACAACTGATGCTTTTACGTTTCTAGTAGGGCTTTTCTCACAGTTTTCTGCAAGGGTGCTTCTTTTAGCTAATTTTATTAAGTGCTCAGATCAAGTTTCATTCTCTTCTTGTGAAAGCATCAAAATGTCTGAAGTTTTCTTTTCATGTAGATAGTTTTCTCTTCATTGTAAAATGTATATGATAGTACGTGTTCAATAGGTTCTCAATCACAAATGATCCTAAGGATGCAAGACTGAAGAATACATGGGTGTTGTTTAGCTAAGGAAATGACTAAAAAGAAGAGGGCTGCAATTAGCGAATTTAAATTTAAGTGTACAGTATATGACTTCTTGCCCTTGCCCGCCATTATTCCATGGCTGATCTAATATTCTGGGCCTTGAGTTTACTTAGTCCTGCATGGGGGATATAAGGGGAGTTTCTTCATTTGGCATGAGGAAGCATTTAGAGGAGTTAGGATTACTAAAATCCAGATTCAGCCCAAAATATAAATATGCCTAAATCAAAGAACAAAAAACTTCAGGTTAGGGATGTGCTCAAGTAACTTGCTGGAACAGCCAGTGAGTTGAGCCTCCAAGTTGGGTGGCTGGGAGTGACCCTGATAGTCTACAGGGGAAATGTTTCTCCAGGGAGTTACGGGTATATACAGTGGCGCAATGGCCTGTGGTTATCTAGTCCCTTGGCACTGCCTGCTCCCAGGCAGAAGGAACCTTTTTGTATCAGGTAAATATTTTTAGATTAAGCACAGGCCCCAGAGCGTGGCTAGCATCCTTGGTGGTACAGATAAAGACAAGGTCCTAGGCAAAGGGGCTAAAAATGGTTTTCTCTGTGTCCATCCTTTACACAAGAATTAAAAAAAAACCCTTGACCATTCTGCATGTTACAACAGTGCCACTGGCATGCAGATGTTACCTCTATGTGCATTGAGGGCTTTTCTGCCACTGATCATGCAGTGAGAGATGTGACAGGACTGTATGTTAGAGCCAGCAGCATTTAGAAGAGTCTGAGTCTGCTCTGATTTGGGAGTTTTGGTGTTGAAACACTGCATTTTGAACAAGGTTCGTATCAACTTCAGCAGTTACTCGCTTGAGCCTCTCCCAGTCCCGCTCTGGAGTTAGCTGTGATCGAAGTGCCCCCAACTACTAGCAGGATAGTGGAAACAAGAGTGAGTGAGAAGGAACGGAATAAGAATAGGCTAGGGGCATGAGGCAGAGATGGCAAATAAAAGGCCTTATTCTTGGCAGTATGAGCAAGATACTGTGCCCTGTCACACTGCCTCTCTGATTAAAGGTTTTTCTTTGCTCTTTCCACAGTGCCTGGAAAGTTTTACATTCCTGCCTCCCTGACAGCCATTCTGTCTCACAACATTTTCAAACACACGGGAGATGATTTTCCCTTCACTTGCTCCTGATCTCAGCCCTGAGTCATGGACCACTCCAAGTGTGACGAAGGACATCCCTGATTTGTGGCACTGTGGCAGCAAGACATCCTTGGTGAAGACCTGAAAGANTCCACACCTGTCCCTTTAAATGCACATTTGTGGTTGGCTGCCTTTTATTGTCCTCCCTCCTTTGGGGCTGCAAGGGAGTGTGTGTGTGTAGAAGGATTTCCCAGCCTAGTGGGTGACCCCTTGTCTTGCTGCTCCAAGCAGTGGCTTCCCTCCCCTCCTTTCTTTCCAATATTTATTGGAAGCACGTGCTAAGGAATCTGTGAGCCTGCAATGCTAATGAGTGCGTGGCACAGAGCAGAGCAGGACACCAGATGCAAAGGGACAGGCACGTTTCCTAATGAGGGAGTCCCGAGACCCATCTGTTGAGTCTCGTGGGCCCTCTATGAAGTTAGCTACGCAAGGTTGCCAGAGGAGGG
>VYZW01016043.1:7617-18261 GCA_013401315.1 Balaeniceps rex
CCCTGGTAGGCTCACTGACCAGCTGTGTCAGGAAGTTATCTTCCACACTCTCCAGGAACCTCCTAGACTGTTTCTTCTCTGCTGTGTTGTGTTTCCAGCAGACATCCGGTAAGTTGAAGTCCCCCACGAGAACAAGGGCTAGTGGTTGTGAGACTTCTGCCAGCTGCTTATGGAACGCTTCGTCAACCTCTTCATCTTGGTTGGGTGGTCTATAGCAGACTCCCAGCAGGATATCTGCCTTGTTGACCTTCCCCCTCATCCTTACCCATAAGCACTCGACCTTATCATCACAATCGCTGAGCTCTATACAGTCGAAACACTCCCTAACATACAGAGCCACCCCACCACCTTTCTTTCCTTGCCTATCCCTTCTGAAGAGCTTATAGCAAATGCAATGCAACTCCTTTTTTTAGAAAGACAGAAGAAAAGAAAGTCCTACAGCGACTGAATTTAATTGAAACTCTGAAAACAATGTACATTTCAGTCTTTCTAGCTTTTTCCACTTAGGTCTTTTATTTTTTAACATCTGAGATGTTAATCATTGCAGAGGTTCAAAGCCATTTCATTACAAGTACAAGGGAGAGATAACCTGCTGTAATTTTGCTAATTTCTTTGAAAGAGGTATCTCTCAAGAGACATTATCTGCACCAACATAAAAGAAAAAAAAAACACAACAGTGATAAGAGAGGTATTTTTTCCTTTTTCTTTTTTTTTTTTTTTAAATCAGAAGAGCAAGTCTTAAAATAGTTAAGGTATAAATTGTAAGCTTGGGGTTTTTTGTTTGTTTTAATAAATAAATTTTGAAAAGTCCATAGGCATTAAGACATGACATTCTATTGTTTTATTTCTCTGATTGAGAAAATAATTGTTTCAGTGAAGCTCTTTGAACCTCCTTAACTTTTTTGTACTTTGCCACTTAATGACAGCTTCTTTCTAATGCAGTTAGCCTTACAATAATCTCTTCATGTCAGTCCTTATGGTTGACTTGGACAAGCTAGGTGCTGTTAATGTCTAAGCCATAAAAGCCCTTGTCATATAAAGCCAGAATTGTACATCTTAAGTTTGTATTCAGACAGTTAAAATACCAGCTGCTCACTGCTGGAGGCAATATATAGTTTATTTCTCTTTCAATCATGATCCCCAGCACTTCTTAGGAAGGCAGCCTGAGGAATGATGGCCATTAATATAAATTTGAAGTCAGAGAAAAGATTAACACAGAAAATTTTCATGCTTGTTCCAGCAAACATTGACAAACCCCTGTGATTTAAAATACCTCCCTGACAGTTTTGATTATAATTAAATCACAGACATATGGGAGGCGAATAACTGAATGTCATTTGAGCTGTTTGAGTGGCAAAGAGAAGTTTTAGAAACAAAGAAACAGGGAAGTTGTTTCTTATTAAATGTCACTTCTCTTGTTTGTTCCCTGTTCTTTGCTTTGGTAACTGATCCAGCACTGTAACCAATATTTTATTGCTAATATTTTCCTGATGTGAAAAGTAATGAGATTCTGACTGTTTACAAAAGGATTTGTATTTTCTTTGTAGTCCAGTATTACAGTCAATTATATTTTCTGGGAAGATACTCAGGGCTTCAGAGAAAACAGGACCTGCTTACCAGATTGAAATACCTTCTGGACTGCTTGCTTGATCAGCAGTTTCTTGAAAACAATCTAACTGTTACAGATGTATATAACAGCAAGGATATGGTCTGATTGCCTTTGTTTATACTGTCATATTGATTCAGTTCTAAGGAGATTTAAAGTATGTAGCAATGAATAAGACAGCTGTGTTAATGACTATAAAGATTAAAAGGAAAGAATCAATATCTGGTTTTAAAACATTAAAGTATCTATATAATCTGTTATTTTTATTTTCTAAATTACCTTTTATCATGCTGTACATGAACCAAATGTGAGCCTCAGGTGAATTATTTTGCTTCCAGTGAGCTTTTTCCAGTACATTGAAATGCACAGGTTAACTCTAAGTTATGTTTACCAATGGCTTAAATAGCTACTTAAGGTAGAATGTAGTTTAAAATTATCTAATCTTAATTCTTACAAGCATTTAACAACTAAAACTAAAACCCTGACCTTGTCAATAACATAGAAAATCACTCATATGTATATGTTGTATGTATACTTAAAATACATGATGCTTGTTACTTCCCTCAAAAATATTTGAGATGATGAATTTTTGAACTGTAATGTCTTACCAATGTGTTTTCTTAAACATCGCACATCTGTAGTTCTACTTGGTAATTTATATGAAAAATACAATGCAATAATAGTGAAATAAACAAGAAGAATCACTTGAAACTTAAAATACAGGAATAAAATAATTAATTTTATCTTAAAATTTTTTACATTAAACCCATCGGTAGAATAACCCCAAAGGAAATTAAAAAAGGTAGAGGAAAAAAAATGGAAATCTGTAACTAGATAAAGGTAATGCAAGAAGAGAAGAAGATTCAAAGAAGCAATTTTTGTTATAACATGGCTGTCTAGGTGATTTGCTTTAGGCATGCAGATTATTTACCTCCACAAATTCAGGACAGTAGGTTTCTGAACACCCTCTTGATGATTGTTTAATTTTATAGTCTTCATTACTTAAAGGAAAATAAAAAGGACCTCTGGAAAATTATTACAAAAAATGAGAAACTGATATTATGGAAGAAGATTAAAACTAGGTTAAATAATAACAGTCTGTTTAAGAGCCCTCTGGAGAGAAAGGGAAACCTGGACCAGATGGGAGTAGTCAGTGCAATGGTGCAGACAAAATTAAATTTTGCTATCCTGAAGGTGAGCTACAAGGTAGTCCTCATCACTGGCCAGGAAAAATTTAGTTTGTGCCAATGACAAAATGGGTTCCAGGTAAAGTAAAGGGGAGGCAAGCAACAAAAGGTGAGGAGGGACTAAGACCTTCTCAGAGGATGGGAATACCTCAAGGACAGACATAAGTGTGGATTCACTCAAATGGATCAAGAGCTGCCAAAGGGGCAGTTAGAGCTGTGGCAGGGAAATAAAGTATGAAAGCTTTCCAAAGAACACAAACACAGTAGAGTCAGATGAGCTGTTTAGGGGGAGAAGTAGACAGAACAGTGCAAGTTGATTAGTGGTAAGTAATTCAGAGTGGAACTTTTAGACTGGATTTTAAGACTGGGCATGTCCCAGGAAAAGAAGTTTCATTTAGGATAAGAAGGTAATCTTGTGTCTAGATTCTCCCTTTACTGCCATTGTAGTCTAAAAGCTGATATTTTGATATTTCGGTCACTTTTATTTTAAATGTGATACTTAAGGTATGCTTAGAAATATTTTTCTGATGTCCATTGATATGAGTGAAGTTAAGAACCAAATCTTCTCTGCTTCCATGTGGGAGGTTAAATTGCTGGATTAGGGAGTGTCTAGCTGAGACAAACCGGTTACTATAATTTAGCTTTGCAATAGCTACTGCACACTTCTACCCCTATGTAAAAAAAGGGACCAATAACCTTGAAGTAAGCATAGAACAAGAGCAATTACCACAGAGCACCTGACAAGTTTAAACTCACACTCTATGCACACTTGTATAATGCACACTTGCACATATATTCATACTACTATATTATTATCACCAGTTCCAATGCTTACCATTCTTTCAAGATGTCCTTCAGCATGTAGCCCAAATTTATAAGATCTGATAGAGACCTTATTGCTCTCTACAACTATCTGAAAGGAGGTTGTAGCGAGGTGGGTGTCGGTCTCTTCTCCCAAGCAACTAGTGATAGGACAAGAGGCAATGACCTCAAGTTGCACCAGGGGAGGTTTAGATTAGATATCAGGAAAAACTTCTTCACTGAGAGGGTTGTCAAATATTGGAACAGGCTGCCCAGGGAAGCAGTCGAGTCACCATCCCTGGAGGTATTTAAAAGACGGGTAGAAGAGGCGCTTAGGAACATGGTTTAGTAGTGGACAGGTACAGTTGGACTCGATGATCGTAAAGGTCTTTTCCAACCAAATGATTCCATGATTCTATGAACCATAGCTAACTAATTTAACTTATCGGAAAAAAATGTGACTTCTGTTTCCTAATCTTCTTCACCTTCATTGTTATCTGAAATTGTTTTTTTTAAACCTCATTGTATCAGTTTATTCTAATCCTATTTTCATTGTAGTAAAATTAGTTTGCACTATCCCTTATATTCTGCTGTGCTTAGCTTTTGTTTTCTGTGTACTACCCCCTTAATTTTTATCACCCTGCATGTCCAGATACATCATCCAACAGTTTAATATTGACTCAAACCATTACTGAGGTAACGCACATTGGAGCATGCATTCTTTCACAGTTTTTTGCCTATTTAATCTTGTACTGAAAGAAGTCAAAATGAGAGTATGACAAATACAAAAAGATGTTATATCAGACTGTAAACATAGATAACTCTAAACAGGAATAAGCAAACTATTGATCTATTTTTGGTTCAGCTGTTTTACTGGTAGGAATAAACCACAAACACTTCTTCAGTTTGCAGTTTTGAAGGCTGGCATTCTGATGATTCTCTCTAATAATGTTACGGCACATATGGCACAAATCATGAAAAAACATGCTTTTTTGACTTGTATATGCTTAGACATTAGCATAATGTAAAAATTACTATTGGAACAAAAGCTCCTTACCTGCTGGGAACATGTGTTACCTACAGCTATTTAGCGTCTTTGGTCTAGAGCTTGCTCTTGTAATATGCTATTGTTATTCTTTCCAGCTGTTGTTCAAAATTGACTTTGTCTAGAAATTGCTTATTCTCTGTGCACCAGAGAAGGTGAGGTTAATACCAAAGGATTATTAAGCATAAAATTAAAAAAAAGAAAAAAAATATGTTATGATTCATTAACAATTTAGAAGAAAGGTATAATTTGACAACTGATCATAGTCTTAGTAGCAGTCTGAGAGCAAGGAGTGCATCTTGAATGAAGAATTCCTTCTTCCTCTTCAGACCATAAAAGATTGCATAAGCAACATGGGTGAAGGCTCTGGACCTCACATTCCCCAGTGCAACCAGGTTGCTGTGGAGTGATTGGAGACAGGATGCTTCTCTTGTTTCTAGCACAAAACAAGGATGAATCAAAAAAGTAAATTCTGACTTATTTCGGTCTTTTCTGTGTTCCTGAAGATATGAACTTTGATATCAATCTGTTGCAGATTGGAAGGAGAGTAGAATTTATAACTCAACTTGACTCCACCTGTATGATTTGTGGAAAGGACTAACCTATGTCAAGTTTTTTGCTGGAAATGCCCTTTTTTTCTTTTTCAGGAGTTTCTGCAAAACTTCTGGCAAGTGCCGACTGTGCCTATATTTTAAAATTCTTCTGAGATACAGGATTGGGGTTTCATTTTGCTGGGTAATTTTTATTCACCTTGAGGTGAATTAAACACATATTTGTGCTTAAATATGAAAAAAGAAAATAATGAACAGCACATTGGACAGAGTCCTACCACCGTCAATTGTTCTACAAGGACTCTGTAAACATGCCTCACAAACTGATTCCTTATACACACTTGCACCACTTGTCCTGTGAGTGTTGGCATGGGGTGCCTCAGCCCAGCCTTGGGTTCATTCCCCAGCGGAGGTCTGCTGCCCAAAGGTGGTCCCTGAGCGCTCCCGTTGCAGGATGGTTACAAGATGATGTTGAGGCTGTTCCTTTTCTCATCACTAAGGGAAACTTCACTTCCTTACAGGAAGTCTTTCTGTCTCTGGCATTCCTGCTTCCAGCCAGTTTAACCCCTCTGCAATTGAGCCTTCTTGCTCTCCATGCAAGATCATTCCTTGGTGACAAATTACCACTGCTGAGAAGTTACAATTTGAACTTTCTTTTCAGTTTCTTAGGGTTGCTTTGGCAGCTTGTAGTCACCAACAGGAGTCTGGTGATGGGTAATAGCAAGATATGGCAATGCTGAGAGCCACAGGTGGAGTCCTGGAGGGAATGGGATTAAGTGGAAGGTGGAAGAGGTGTGTAATGAATGAATGAATAAGCTGGGACTTTCAGAGAAGTTGATGGCTACTGAGGATATGGGCTGTTAGAGCTGTTTGAAAGAGACTTTTAGGCTCCTCCACTTGATTCTGTTTAGAAGATAGTATTCTCCCCAACCTGTCATCCTCCCCAGACACTACCGTGCATTGCCACCTATTCTTCTCCTTCTATCTGTTTCTTTTCTAGTTTTCACTTGTGTTTTTTGTCAGTCAGAAAAATGATACTTTTACATATTGAAGGTTTGCTGCATTTTAGTGGTGACTTAGTGTACTAGTTTTGGCTGGGATAGAGTTAATTTTCTTTATAGTAGCTTACATAGTGATGTGTTTTATATTTGTGACCAAAACGGTGTTGAAAACACAGTTAAGTTTTAACTGTTGCTGAGCAGTGCTTACACAGCATCAAGGTCTTCTATGTTTCTCACACAGCCCCACCAGCGAGTAGGCTGGGGGTGCACAAGAAGTTGTGGGGGGACACAGCTGGACAGCTGACCCCAACTGACCAAAGGGATATTCCATGCCATATGATGTCACACTCAGCAATAAAAGCTGGGGGAAGAAGAAAGAAGGGGGGACATTCAGAGTGATGGTGCTTGTCTTCCCAAGTAACTGTTATGCATGATGGACCCCTGCTTTCCTGGAGATGGCTGAACACCTGCCTGCCAATGGGAAGTAGTGAGTGAATTCCTTATTTTGCTTTGCTTGCGTATAGCTTTTGTTTCACTTATTAAACTGTCTTTATCTCAATCCATGAGTTTTCCTTCTCTCTTACACTTCTGACTCTCTCCCCCATCCCACTGTGGGGCAGACTGAGCGAATGGCTATGTGGGCCTGAGCTGCCTATCAGGGTTAAAACACAACTCTTAGTGAAATATGTAGAGACCTGAGAAGTAATGGCATACATAACAGATAGGTGCTTTGCACAGGACCTTTTAAGCTCACAAAACAATAATTTAAAGTGGTTTCCCAGTGCTTCCCACTGGGCACTTGTTGTTTGTATTGGTGGTCAAATATAGATAACAAAACATTCATAATAGAGAATTCTTTAAAAAAATAATATATTTATAGTATTAAAAAAGAGAATCATGTTTTTGAACATTAAAAAGAGTGTGACTATCATGCCTGCACACCAGCTTCTCACAGCAGTGCTTTATCAATCTCCTGTCCCCTGAGTCCTGCAGAAAAACCTACAAATGGAACATCCATGGGATCCAACTGTCATATTCCTTCCTTCCTTATTACAGCACAGGTAAACCTTCTTTTTTTACCTTCCAATCCTGATCAGCATATCCTTCAAGTATATAAGCAAGTATAAGTGGATTGGGCTTTCTAGCAGACATTTTAAGAACAAAGTTTGGTCAGAAGTGAGAAGATAGGGTCAGATTTATTTCTGTTTTCCAAAAGTCTTGTCACTTAATGCAGGCAGATCCCCCCTGTCTAATTTCAACTTCTTTTATTCACTATGTGATCCCAATATAGTAATCACTTCTATGTATTATGTACTACAAACTGGAAAATGCAGGGAATGATGAGGAAATGACTTCAGGATGCAGATTAAAACATGCGCATTTTTCTTACAAATATTGAGATATAGTAACATAAACACACTGAGCATATTTTCCTGTCTGGCCTGAAAAATCAGATATCAGCTGCCTCTTCCAGATTCATGTATTAGATTAATTACTTTAAGATGACCATGTTCTGGGCTTTATTTCCCTACAGCTTCCTGTGCAGACCTGGAGCACTAGAATCGATGTTCAAAATTCTTATGTTGTCTTGACTTTTTTGATATTTGAAATATTATACAGGAGCCTGATGACTGTTTCTGGAATCTTGGTTAATAATGCCCATGACAACCTCAAGACTGAAATACTGCTTTTTAGTTGGGACTGGTTCATTTTTACAGAAAACAAGGCACTCCATGTTTGAAGTGCAAGTTGCATCTTGAGTATAGATGCCCATTGCCTGTTCCTTCAGCTTTCTTTTCTGTTGCTGAAGTAAAAACGGAAATTAAATAAAACGACTAGGATTCTTCCTTGTGGGATCTTTAAGATACTTGAAGAGACATAGAAGCAGAAGTTACTTGCATAGATTTTCAGCTTAAAGTGAACGTAACTGCTCACAAGACATAATTGGGTGTCAGGTACAGAATCCTAGAGGGTTTTTTTTGATCTCAGAGCACTTTAGTAAGTACACTGCAAATGTATCCATACAGCTTATATGGCAAAATATAATGTTCTCAGCACTGCTTCAAAACCATTTTCCATATCAAATTATGTGTCCCAGACAAGAAACCAGCTACCATGATGTGTTTACTGCTAGGTCTTAATCTCAGGAAGTTACCCACACAGAGACTATTTCCATTACCTTACATGATTTAGGGCCTGCTTTGCTACCCAAATTGCATGCAGCAACATCTGTGTGACTGTGACACAAATCCTCTGTGTTTATGAAAATTATTTCTCTTCTTTTTTTATAAATGTATGGAAAAAGTTGTGATATAGTGTATAAAAAGACAAATGTGTGGAATTACTTAATGTCTGGACTAAAAGAACCTTGCAATTGTAGGGATTATTTGCGACATACTTCACAGCTCACAAGCTTTGTTTATAACAGACATAATTTTCAGTGAAATTCTTGTGCACTACTGCAGACTTGCAGTTTGAGGACTCATGATGGTATGTTTTTGCTAGATGACAGCATTTGACTATGTCAATATTATTACTCTCTCTTGATTTCTGAAACAGAATGGTTTTGGTCAAGCTGATGGTTGTGAATGATCCCTGGACTGGGCTAACACCCAAAATGTGCATAAGAATTTTGGGAAGTGCTGGCCGTTCTAAAAATTTGAGAATATAGATTTCCAGTGCCCAGGCTATTGCCCTAGCAGTTTTTGTTTTACTAGCACAATCATAAGCTTTGAGTGTCCCTGACTGGCTTTTTTGCTCCTGCTTCATCTCTTAAAAATTCTATACCAGCTGTAAGCTGTATGTGGCACAATGCACCAAAAGGGATCAACTTTATAGGCTCTCGTTAAGCTGCTCTAGTGCACAGCAGAATCACCATGGTTTCACTGTCTGTAAAGCCTTATAGTAAAGAGTACATTTTGAGCCTTGAATGCAATGTACAGGTCTGCATTCTCTAATGTTCTGAACCAGAAAATCATGCAAATAGTTGTACATTTCCTGTTTATAGACAAGTTTAAGACAATTTTGTTTGTTTTTCAAAGAAAACAGAAAGGGATTTGAAGTGCGAGCTGTGGCAAATGCATATTCTTTCATTTTGATAGTAAGAGGGAAGGGATTTAATTTTTGTTTTAGTTTTGTACCTGCATATTCCATTTTTGTTATCTTTATCAGGTAATTCTATTTTTCATTTTTCTTAAAAAAAAAGGATATTGTTCAGGGATACCTTTTTATATGCTTGTGATAGAATAAGGTGAAAAAACTAACAAACTGAATCTTCTTCAGTTTGGAAGAATCCTGAACTGAAGTTGTGATTTTATTATATTTTCTACAAATCTTTCAAAGTATTATCTAGGTATTTATAATCCAAAATATGTTTAGACAACTTTCTTGCTTGAAGCTGAGTTTAATTTATATGGGAGAAAGGTATTGTAACCTTTCTGTAACTTCTTTGTACCTTTTACTAGACCCAGTGATAAAGCTGGAAAAATGTATCAGACTTTTGGTCCTTCAAGATTTTCTTCATGGTTGTCCAGAGAATTTTTAGTATCTCTATCTTCTAAATTGTTCATAACTTGACTGGACAAGGCTTTGAGCAATGTGATCTAACTTTCATGTGAGCCCCTTTGAGCAGGGGTTTGGGATAGATGACTTCCAGAGGTCCCTTCCAATGTAAAAAGTTAATGATTCCATGATAAAAGAGGATTAAAGTTTTTCCTTTTCTTATGTACCTCCTTTTATATCTAGTGGGGATAGAGGTTACCAGTGCATAATTCATAGACACACATACTTTTTCATCAGTCGGCTAGACAAATTTCCCACCCTTCCTTACTGCTTACCCTTCAAGTTAGCAAGAAGTTTAGGGTTAGAAGCAGTGGGGCTGGTATGACTCTAAATATGCTTTGAACTTCTGGACATACTGAGGCAATTGCTGACTTGCAGAGAGGCCAGGCCAAGTCATGCTGCACCTGCCTCAGCCATAATCCAGATATCTCATGTACTTTTGAAACAATATTCTTTCATTATCTACAGATACATAAGGTGATCTCTGAATCTTCTTAATAGTGACCTCTTGTTGTGCTTTACACAGGTAAATAAGCTATGTGAGCAGCCTGGATCCAGACCTTTGTAGAAGATTTACTGATCACGCTAAATTCCACCTGACCTCTGCTTACTTTCTTAATTCCTCACCACTAGAAGAGTTATTAATCTTCAGCAGAAGTTGTCCTCTTCATAATACCTATAATCTGGATGGCCACCCTATTTGAAATTCCCATATCTGGGGAAGGCAGGTATCCAAGCCTGCCACTTCCTTAGAAAAATCTTCTGACCCGTAGGTTCTTGTACAGAAAATGGATGGTAATATTAATGACATTGAGCCTTGGAGAAGTCTGGCCGTTAGTTGTCATATGAACTTATTGTAGGTTTCTGGTTAAATGGAATACTGATGTCTCCC
>VYZW01016044.1:3670-14107 GCA_013401315.1 Balaeniceps rex
TTCTTTTCAGGAGAAGGATGTTATTCTGAGAAATAACTAAAAATCTCAATTTCATACCTCTCTGATAGCTGTACAAAACTCACTCTGCAGCACCTTCTTTAGGGACTGTAGCTTGTGTACTGGTACTTCTCCAGATTCTTGCAGTTTCTCCAGTAACTCAATAGCTCTTGCAACATCTGAGTAGGGAAAAAAGGAATACAGATCAGTATAAACGGTGACTAGTAAGTGACTAAAAGGGGCAAACTGATGGTAATTTTAAATTTAAAATCAGCTTTAGCAACACATACTGTATTAATCTTGTGTTATACCAGCCTCAGATAGGTAACAACACTGATGTTCAGAGATCCAAATCCCAAAGTATGGACAAACCGCGCATGTCCACGTACAACAGACACACACAATGAGGTACAGTCTTAATTGCAGACATTCTTTGGAACAAAGCTACCAGTTCAAAGCAGCTAAACCATATTAGCAGACCTAAAATATTTCTTACTTTTTGCATAAGAGAAAGTAGCACAGGAACAGTTACGGAGCCTACTTTCAGAACATCTGAAAGAATGAACCTGAGTCCTTATGAAAGCACCCTCAGGATGACAACACCTAAGAAAAATATTTGATCTTTTCTTCTCACAAATCTAAATCTAAGTATCCACTACTGATAAAGAAAGTCTTCTAAAGGCAAGTAAAAGTTGGCTAGGGAAGAATAGGAAACGTGCTAGATAAGAGTAAATGTGTAAGGCTCTTGTCTGGGTCTCCAAAGACCTGATCTGCCACACAAAACCTGTATGACCCACAGAAATACATGGAATAATATTTTTGGTGGCCTGAATTCTCCTTAAGCACCTGTTCATTGCCAAGGGAAAGACTGAGGTGTCTCTGAAGAGCAGTCCAGACAGCTTAAGTGAGTAGCCATATTGAGTGGTGAGTGGGAATCTGGTCCAGTTGAACACTGCCCATACCCTCACTCTCATAATATTTTTCCTCTTTAACCCTAGTTCCTAATTACCTTAAAAAAAAAAAACAACCCAACCCATGAGATGCCCAACAATCCTTTATGGCTGGGGACACAGGGGCACAAGAAATAGTAGCCAGTCTCATGGAGGCTAGCCTAGTCAAGCAAGGGACACACTGACTTACACACGGGAGTGAACTGCGTGATACATATCCTGGTCAGTCTTCAGGATGATAGAGCTTAAATAGAGGGTTTTTTCTTCCTGTGTCATTTAATGCTACCTTGCAGCTTTTCCTGTAAATTTGCTAGTTGAACCTGGAAATGCTGTTGTCTTGACTGTGTGGTCATTCTCACATCTTCTAGTGTCTTTTGCATAGCTACCAGAGCCACTACTGGCCAGTTACACCACTCTACTAAATATAGGTCTGTATCTAGTGATTAGATGAATGCATGGTACTAAATGATAAAACAATATTTGAGGCATTTTAATTCTGCACTTTAACTGCACAAAAAAGAAATAAACACCCTACCCCCAACCACACAACTCCAAAATGACCACAATGGCTAGAAGCAACCTTATATAATTCTCCTTTCTGATGACAAAGATTGTACTGTTTGTGACTGGGAGATTATGCTAATTGAAACAGTTCTTACAATCCTTGGCTTGTAGCTGAGCTATACTGACCAGATGTCTTATACAACAAAGACATGAGAAGTTTTCTGGAAATAGAAAAGAGATGACAGTAGAGGAACTGCAAATGGGAATAAAATCATAATAATATATTTGCATTTATAACAAAATAATTATTATCCAGCTGCATCAATGTTAGGGAAAGAGAAGATGACACCTCAAAAAATTTACAATTTAATTAAAAGAGGCAGGCAACTGGTCAGCATGGTAGGTTGTGCCATAGTAGATTAACACCCAAATAATTCTCCAGCTTTTTTATAGGCATCTGCCAAAAGACAGCTCTAAGTATGAGAGGAAGCATGGCAGAAAGCACGCAGTGTTTCTTTCAGAAGGATGTTTCCACTCCCGGGGCTGTAGTTTGCATTGCAGAGCAATCTTGGAGCTTATGAACTTTCAGATGAAACTAACCCTAACCTCGTGTTCAAAGACTGCACCTGTGCTTTTGCTCCAAGCAGTGCTTCAGCTGCTAGTGGGCATCCAGTCCATGTTACTAGATCACAGCTAGTCTGAAATAACCTCTCTGCACAATGCACACCATGTGGGCGTGAGGTCCTCAGCACCACTTCTTTTGCTTTCTTGATCTGCCCCTGTTTCTCCACTCCACACTATCTGCTGGTAGAGACATAGCCAGTATCATTCAAAAGGGATCATCTGAGAGACAGAGACCTTGGTGTGATGGGAAAGAGAAGGTCTGGATTAATAAAGCAGGTTTGTGAGCTGCATGTAGAGAGACAGCAGTTGAAGCTGTATTTGCAAGTAAAAAGGGAAGCGATGATGTGGAGGTGTACCAAGAAAGATCCCTCTAAATAACTTACTGAAGTGATGACCAGAAAGCTAAGAGGAGATCTGGGAAATAAGGCGGCCATGGAAACCAAGAAAAAAAAGAGACTCTAGAAAGAAGAATATGACTGATAGCAGCTAATACATCAAAGAGGATGTTTTTGAGATTTAAGAAGAGGTAAGTACACTCTTTAGCAAGAATCATTTAAATGGAGTGCAAAAGAATGGCAATACATTAAATAAAATATGATGCAACAGACAAACATGATTTTTAATGTTCTCAGTAATAATAAAGTCACAATGACTTTCTAACAAAACTATTGAATCATTTACCTTGGAATTTTTCTTTTAAAGTCTGTATCTGCCACCCAAGACTTGCAGTTAGGACTCCCCAGTTATTACTACCAGTTGGTGCAAACTGGTATGTCAGACAGCACAAAGCAATTCGATGATTTATTCTGAAGAAGCTTCAAGAGTCTACCATAATAGATCAGATAAGGCCTCTGAAATTCATGTGATACACGATAGCTATTCAGATATTCTAAATCAGACTAGGGTCTTTTCCAGTGCCAGTTCACATAAGTTTTGAACTGTCTTTCCCTCCCACCAGCTATACTTGTAGAAGGTCAGGGCCACAGATGACAGATTGGTTGCTATTTTGCAGTTGCTTAGAAGTTTCATCACCGCACCCGACAATTCTGTGAATCACCCCACATTTGCTATGGTCCTGAACTAAACGATATTCAATGAAAAATTCACACTGATTGAGAAATCTGTTCTGATCCAGAAGGAAACATAAATAGCTTTAAGTACATTAATCAATCTAAAGGAGCTAAGTACGGGTCTAAACATTTCCCTAGGGCACAGACCAGACTCTAGATGATAATTAATCACTTCTAAAGTACCAAGTGTTACAATAAAAATTATAAATTCATATTTTGGTTGAAAAGTCTGGCATGGGTGTTTAGTATGTAGTCCTATAGGCAAAACTGTGGACTAAGTTGTCATTTGCCAATACTAGATTACTTAACTTTGTGATTAAGAAGTGGTTTGGGGTAACGAAAAAGAATATCCCAAGAGCATTCTGATTTTCCACACTTCCAAATTCATCCAACCTGCTAAACGCATGAATGCTGTTGCCCAAGTTCTTGCTTTGATTTATTATTCACCTATCATATCTGTTAACAATAAACGGTCTGCTTTCTCTTGTCACAATCAAGCCCATAGCTTGCTCATTTGGCAATGAATTGTGGGATATTGCTCACAGTAGAGAGAATATAGAATAATAAAGAGCTTCATGGGATAAAATTAAAGAATGAAAATGAGGCATGTGTTCAAAGAAGTGATGCGACTGGCAATGAGGAAGATTTCAAAGTTACGTTGGGGGGGAAAAAAAGCATATAGCAGGGAATCCACCCCTGTTGGTCAATTAGAGTATTGTCGTATGTTTGAGAAGGACTGGTATTCCTCTGCTGGGACACTTTTCTTGACCCCAATCCTCCTTTGATTACAAATGTAACCAGCTTTGCTTGTAAACGTTATCACCAAGGAATTGGTCTTTCTTACATACTTGTTGAAAGTGCAAATTGATGAAAAGAGTGTTGTATTTATATAGATATATGTGAAACAAATTCCTGGAATTATGTTAAAAACAGTTAAGTTCTATGTAAATAAAATACCCTTGCTTTTTATTTCTGATTTGTCCTTCCTTTAAGCAAAGATATTTTTTAAACACAACTTCTGAAAAGGGTTGTTTTGCCTACTCTCAAACATTTTCCAGAATATGAACTCCATTATACTAACATTAAACTCATGCTAATGTCCTTGGAATCTATCCTTATTTCCCACGTTCATATCCCACAGAAATCGGTGGGAATTTTGAGTAACGATGTGGGTAGAATTATTCCTCTGTATTCTACGATGCATACACTTTAAAAGGAATATGCACTTATTTCTCCCCTCATTATATCCAACTCTAACCACACCTTTTTTTTTTTTACCATTTTTTTCCAATTTCCTCATATATATGCACAATTCCTTTCTCTCCCATTCTGTTTAACATTCATTTCCCTTTTTGTCTCCTCATCATCATGCTTGCCTACAGCCTTTCAAGAAATAATACTCTTTCAGTGTGGTGGGTTGGTGGGTCACATTATCAGTGAAACACAGAGAAAGCAGGGGGCTGTGGGTGGGTGGAACGCATTTTATCAAGTGCACTCATCAAAAGAAAAGCATGACTCCCAGAAAAAAATCTCATTTCAAGTGTTCTTTCTGTATTTTCATTTGAATGAAGTTTCATTTGCATTGCTAGTAGGACACAAGCAGGAGGTTACTATACAAACCTTAAGAGAGGAATCACTAGAACATAGAACTAGCAAGATACCATACTGTGATACAAGTGGAACACTCCCATGCAATACCAAATGAAGTTGAATCACGTATACATAGCCATATAGCACAGCGCAGTTGAAAAAAAGGGTCATCGGGCTTAGTTATCACTTTGTTCTGTCATACATTGTTTTCACTTGCGGATTTTTGTTCAAATAGCTAGCAATGCATGACGTAGACTGGCCTGTTTAATTTGCTGGATGTGTTGAAAAGTAAACGCTATTTCCAATACTTTGCAATTCAGCTTTTACAACTCAAAAGCAAATTACGAATCCACAGAAAGAATCCTGGCTGGTCTGAACTTGGTGCTCTTTCACATTACTGTTAAAATTGGGTAGACCAGGCTCCAGCATCCTGTGAAAGTTGTCCAGTCTGTGGTTTCTCACCAGTAGATTCTGTGCAGGGTTTATGTTTGTTTCAATTTAGTCAGATAGGTTAAAAATTATTAGGAAAAATGTAGGAAACTATTTTAGCATGTTAAATGCTTCCCATTTAATACCAGAGTGACTCTTGAAGAAGAATGTACTTGCATGCTTTATACTGCAAAATGTGAAAACTGTTGTATATCTACACGTCTCTAACCTTCCCCTCTTGTGCTACTCTATGAGTGAGTCAAATATTACAGAATCACAGAATCTTTTGGTTGGAAAAGACCTTTAAGATCATCAAGTCCAACCTTATCTGTCCACTACTAAACCATGTCCCTAAGTACCTCATCTACCCGTCTTTTAAATACCTCCAGGGATGGGGACTCCACCACTTCCCTGGGCAGCCTGTTCCCATACTTGACAACCCTCTCTGTGAAGAAGTTTTTCCTAATATCTAATCTAAACCTCCCCTGGTGCAACTTGAGGCCATTTCCTCTTGTCCTATCACTTGCTACTTGGGAGAAGAGACCAACACCCACCTCGCTACACCCTCCTTTCAGGTAGTTGTAGAGGGTGATAAGGTCTCCCCTCAGCCTCCTCTTCTCCAGACTAAACAACCCCAAATCCCTCAGCCGCTCCTCTTAAGACTTGTTCTCTAGACCCTTCACCAGCTTTGTTGCCCTTCTCTGGACACGCTCCAGCAACTCAATATCCTTCTTGTACTGAGGGGCCCAAAACTGAACACAGCACTCGAGGTGCGGCCTCACCAGTGCTGAGTACAGGGGAAGGATGACTTCCCTGGTCCTACTGGTCACACTATTTCTGATACAAGCCAGGATGCCGTTGGCCTTCCTGGCCGCCTGGGCACACTGCTGGCTCATATTCAGTCGGCTGTCGACCAACACCCCCAGATCCCTCTCCGCCAAGCAGCTTTCCAGCCACCCATCCCCAAGCCTGTAGCGTTGCATGGGGTTGTTGTGGCCCAAGTGCAGGACCTGGCACTTGGCCTTGTTGAACCTCATGCAATTGGTCACAGCCCATTGGTCCAGCCTGTCCAGGTCCCTCTGTAGAGCCTTCCTACCCTCAAGCAGATCAACACTTCCTCCCAGCTTAGTGTCATCTGCAAACTTGCTGAGGGTACACTTGATCCCCTCATCCAGATCATTGATAAAGATGTTGAACAAAACTGGCCCCAACACTGAGCCCTGGGGAACACCGCTCGTGACCAGCCTCCAACTGGATTTAACTCCATTCACCACCACCCTTTGGGCCCGGCCACCCAGCCAGTTTTTTACCCAGCACAGAGTATGCCTGTCCAGGCCATGGGCAGCCAGTTTCTCCAGGAGAATGCTGTGGGAGACGGTGTCAAAGGCTTTACTGAAGTCCAGGTAGACGACATCCACAGCATTCCCCTCATCTAATAAGTGGGTCACCTTGTCATAAAAGGAGATCAGGTCTGCAGTCCTTAAAATAAATATATTATCCTCTGACTTAAAAGACTTTTAGGCAATTAAATAGCAGAAGAAATGCTGTGTACTACTAGTTTGGATTCAAACAGTAATTACTCAGAAACAGTATTTCTGTACTCTGATAACTACTCTAGAATCATGCTGTTGGGTTGCTCCTAGCAAAAACATTGTGATCACTTGTTTATTAAAAAGATATTAGAGAACAGGCTTCTCATCTTCTTGAGGTCTTTCTACTGTCTCCTTCATGTTAATTCTGGAGACCATTCACTGCATTAGAATGCTCGTTACTAGCAAAAGTAAATGAGCTGCATAAATACCACCCCTTGGTACCTCAAAGAGGTGGAACATCACTATAAATTGACAGCAAGGATACTCAGTAAGTCTCTAAAATATTCAATAGCTTCACCATGGCACTACAGAATAATAATCCTGGCAATTTTCAAGCTCTGTTCCATCGTGCTTGAAGACTTTTAATCAGGCTGAAGGTGAAGAATTTGCATGACATAACAGGTCCCTATAATTGCAGTAGTTTTTCATTCCTCCAATACTCTTGGTCAGGTTTAGTTATTCCTTTAAGCTCAGGAGAATACATTCCAGAATTCTTAATGTTATTCTGTCAACTTTTTATCATAATTCCAAAAGCCTGCATGGGATGTTTTATTATATTTAGCAGTCTTCTCCAAAAACTATCAAATGACAGCAGGATCGATGATTGGGCCATCAGAATTCCATGGTGATTAGCAAAGTTAATTCATAATTCATAGCCAGTAGCCCTAGCACATTGTATCAAACTATTTATGTGACTTTATGGTTAAAGCACCAACTTTGGAAAATTTTCAGCGTGTAGCTTTTGAAAATTTGCCGTATTAGCAGAGCTCTGTTGTCAGTCGCTGTGTTGTACAACATGCCGATTCTTACTCTGGTGTCAAATACCAGACTGCCCACTATGCTTCCACTCACCTCTTTGGTTCCTTACTACCAGTACAGTTCTCTCCTGAGATACAATAGCTCTTCCATTAATTTAATATATTTATTTAATCTAATCTGGAGAGCTCAGAAAAATCGAGGCAAAGAGCAGCCTCTTCTTCCCACTGAAGTCGATATGTTTGTCTTGCCCAAAATTTCATGCTAATCAGTAAGCATAAAGGTGTACTTCACCATGGTAAATCAGACTCGATGTGCAGGGAGCAACGAGCTAAGCTGTTAGAACACAGCAATATTATTCAACACTTTACAGTGTGTATCTGTGAGGTCTATTCAAATTAACTACAAGAAGAAGAATAACACCAGTGCTTTCATACTCTAGTTTAGATGATATGGCTAGTAGTTACAGATTTACCGCAGTGTCGCTTTACACTCCTGTGGTTAAACACTACTACGAATGTACAAATAAATATAACAGAGCACAACCATACAGAGCTCTCGTGATTCATCTTGTGGTGAGGGTTTCAACTTGCCACACTTCTGATGTAGACATCGACAGCTCAGCGACTCACCCTAGACTGCTGTTACAGTCAATGAGGAAAAACAGACACTTTGAGGCTACAATTCATCTGACCTATTTTAGATGAGATGAATCATACTCTGGGAGTGCCTGTTCCCTTTGTTGACTATAAAGGGAGACTAGATGATTAGCTCAGATGTAAATGCCTGCATCCTACGTATTAGACATCTACATCAGTATGATGAAACCCACTCTTACTGTCCAGATATATAGTGAATGACTCATGCTAATTTACCTCCATGTGGTCCCGGAGACACCGTACTTCAGAACAGTTACTTTTGACAAGAACAGTGTCGTTAGCAGGCAGGCCAATGCATTTTTTAGCTAAAGCTTTTAAAAATGCCTTAACCAATTATTTTATGGATTTTTTTTCTTCTTAATGTATGAGAAAAATCAACCATGAAATATGATTGAGTATATCTCTGTCTCATTTTGGCTGATATGAAACGACTGTTCCCAATGACATTAGTGGCATACCCCCATGGGTTTCTACATACGTTCCCCCACTGTCTGGGGCAGGCTCATTTTTGGCTACTCATTGAACCATGTTTTGGTCTATAGGTTTCTATATGTTTGAGCTGCACCCAAGTTCTGTTTGGCTCTACCTTCTCAGGCACACCACGGGCATCCAAGTTCTCTACTTCACTCCATTTCTCAGACACAGAGCCTGTGACCCAGCTGTTGCACACCCTAAGGCAGTGTTACACACCATGAGTTTTCCCAGCAGCTTTGGCAGGAACACCTGAATATGACAGCAAAGGTCTGAGACATTTTGCAAAATTACTTATAGAAAGGACATAGTTTATTTGCAGGGAAAGCAGTGCCACCTGTGATCCAAATACAGACCGTGAACTGTGTGGAGACCCCTCCATCCAGCATCCTCAACACCACAAAAGCCCTTTAGGGCTCTCTTCAGCAATTTCAGTCACTTTGCTGTTTCAGACATTCTGCCTGAAATACTGAAATACTGCCTTTTCAGGCGTACTGCTCCTGAATACACTGATCAGCTTGTTCAAATGCAACATTCAAAAGGTTCCCTTAAATGAAAAAATATGCTTCTCTATGTTCTCTAAACCTCACAATGTCTACAATGTCTTGAGTAATCTCCCCCCACTCCCAGTTTCCTAAGTTTTAACTAATGATTTCTGTTCTTCTCCTCAGCTAAGGATTTTCTTAGCCTTAACCTACCATGAAGGCCCACTGGGAGAACTGGATTTGCTTTACTTTGGTCAATCTTCTTAGCATATTCATTACTCTACATAGATAGAGCCAGCCCTCATTTTTTTCCCTTGAAGCCTTCACATAACTGATGTAAGTCACAGGAGCATCTTTGTCAGCAATTTTCAGATTTTGTTCGCTTTTTGTGTGTGTGTGTATGTGTGTGTGATCGATCTATAGAGTTCCTAAAACTCTCAAGAGTTCATCAGATACTTAGAGAAAGTGGCTTGGTACTGTCACTTTTCCATTGTTGCTTTTTAAAGAAATAACAGTAAATCGCAAAACAGTAAAGATTCAATTAATGGGTAATTCAGGATTGTTTCAATATGATGAGTTTCATTGGCTTAATTTGAGGCCTGAAGAGCAATAATGCAATTCAGAATTTTCAAAGATGGGCATTTAAAATTAACATTAAACCCTAATCATTTTTAAACACTGATATAATTTTTATTCTTCCAAATTATTAGTTTCATTGCAATTTCTAAAGCAATCAGGATGAGGAGGTGCATAAATATGAGTTCGAAAATTTTCACCAGAAGATTTTGCCATCTGTGAGAAATCAAGAAATTACAGATACACCAACCCTTTATATTTGGCAGCACCCACTGCTTTTGTATAGAAGGCATTGAACATAGCATCGGTGTAAAAACAAGTTACCAAATTATCCTTTAACAGAAAAGATTAAAAAATAAAGCTGAAAATGCAAAGAATAGAAGGGCATTAAAAACTATGGTATTTTCTAACACAGTACTTAAAACAGAATGTCATGATTTTTCCCCTGCATTAGCTGTAGAGAAATGGGAAGGTAAAATTCCTTTTTTTCCTTTGTATATGGTTTTGACTTTATATTGCTTAATCATACCTGCTCTTTGTCATCATAACTATGATTTATAGCTAGCCACTCACTGCTGAATAGAACAGATGAGACATAATTCTGGTCCTTTTTTTGACTAGAGACAGGCGACTACAAATATGATACAAAAAGAAAAAATTTTTTTAAGCTTATTTTGTATTCAAATAAATATATATTATATATATAATGAATATATAAGTATATATTAATTCCT
>VYZW01016052.1:315-13357 GCA_013401315.1 Balaeniceps rex
GTTGCCGGCCCCCCCCCCCCCCGCGCCGTGGGCTCCCATCCCCTATGGGCCCAACATCCCCAGTGGGGCTCCCCGTGCCCCGTGGGGCTCCACCTTCCTCCATGGCCCCCCCATGTTCGCCGTGGGGCTCCCCCCTCCTCCATGGGCCCCCCCGGCCATGCCCCGGGGGGCCCCCGTTCTCCACGGGCCCTCTATCTGTGGTGGGGCTCTGGTGTCCCCTGTGGGCCCCGCCATCGTGGAGCTCCCCCACCCCCTGTGGGCCCCCCATGGGGCTCCCCTGTTCCCTGTGGGCCCCGCCATCGTGGGGCTCCCCCGCCCCCGGTGGCCCTCCCCTGTCCCCTGTGGGCCCCGCCATCGTGGAGCTCCCCCACCCCCTGTGGGCCCCCCATGGGGCTCCCCTGTCCCCTGTGGGCCCTGCCGTCGTGGGGCTCCCCCGTCCCCTGTGGGCCCCCATGGTCCCTCCCTTCCCTTGTGGGACTCCCCCTTCCTCCACGGGCTCCCCATTTCCCGTGGGGCTCCCCTCACCCTATTTTAAGACATGTTTTTTAATGCCAGAGCTGCCCCTCCAGTCGAGGCCGGAGTCACGTCCCCTCTGCCCCAGGGTCCCTTCCAGGAAGATGGAGACGTTCCCCTCCCCGATCCCAAACCAAGCGCAGCCTCTGCTTCCGGCGGATCCTCCCTTTCAGGGGCCAAATCCCTCCTAATCGTGTGAGTTAGAAAACTACCGGCAGAGAACAGATTGTTCCTGTCTGCTGCTTTGCCGCGTGCGTGTAAATAGTTGTGTGTCATTTACCATCTGGCACAGGGATCCGAGCACCGAGGCGGCGACGGCGCTGGGTGCCAGCGGAGAGGCGGGAGGTGTACCGGCACCGCAAGTGGTTCGTATGACTCGGGGGCTGCCGGCGGCTCCGGGCAGCGCCTGTTTGCTGCGCTACAACCGGCGAGCGATAGTCACGTCTAGGACCATCAGACTGGGAGCCCCCAGCCCCTCTTCTGGCAGGGTGGTGGATGCGGAGGGGAGCCAGGAGGGATGGGCATGGGCTCTGGGTGCGTTTTAGGGGGCCGCCTGCCTACGCTTGCCCATGAATGAGCAAAACACATGAGGATGAGCTCCTCAGAGGACCCTGGACCCTGCCAGCAGCTCTGCCTGTCCCAAGGAGACGGTGGCTGCGTGTGCCTTCACGTGGGGACCCTGCACCCACCGCCACCGCTTCCCCGTGGCTTTGAGAAGGCATTTCAGTGAGCCTGGAGTCGCTGCAGGAATGGTTGGTCAGGCCCCAGAATTGCCAGGCCCAGCTGCTGGTCATGTTCAGTGACATTTTTTTGAAGCCGAGGTCAAGGTTGTTCAGTGTTTGTTTGGTTTTTTTCCCCCAAGTGATTTCTGGATTCAGAGATTTGGGGGCTTGCGTTTCCCAGTTTGGTTTTGGTGTGTTTTTTTTTTTTTTTTTTGCTGTAATGGGGAGACTCGTTTTCTAAAAAAAAAAAAGACCCCTCCGCCAGCTGAAATTGTCACATCTTCATTCCTAGGAGGATTTGGGAGCACAAACCTCCCTGCCTGGGATGAGGCTCACAGCAGACCTGCAAGCGCCGGGGGTCAGGCACCACCAATCCACCTAAGCAGCGTCTCCCACCCACTCCGCCAAAGCACGAATGACTCCGCATCACGCAGAGCACACGACGATCAACTCCTCAATCTGTTCTTTTTTTTTTTTTTTCCCCCTTTTAATTGCTTGTGATCACTCTGAAGCTTTAACCCAGCCTCGGTGAATGTGATTCATCTTGGCTGCTGTTAAGGCAGAACGGGAAGGTTACAAGGCCGCTCTCCGCTGTGTCGACGTGATATACCCTGCCCATGAAATAATCTGTAGCTGGCGTTATGGGGCCGTAGATCCTCTTGACTTGCAACACCCTAAATGCAACAAATAGCCGCTTAATCGATACGAGCTCATTCTCCCTTCTCCTTCTTTATAGAAAAGTGGGCAGACTCCCAACCTGTTTCCATAGGAACGGGCTGGGAGACTGGGAGAACCGCCGGCTGCCGAAGGCCCAGCGTTAACGCAACCACGGCGTCTGCTTCGCACCGGCAGAAGCTCCAGCAGCCTCCCGTCACGTAAAGCTAAGTCAATTTGTGCTGGAGATAAGGAGCCGCCAGCTGATAACCGGCTTACGTGCCGGATACCTGCGTTATCCCCGCAGAATTTGGCGGAGGATGGAGAATGCTCCTTTGCTCGCCCAGCACCAGCATGCCGGGGCTCATCCTTGCTCCCCTGGGGGCTCCCCCAAACCCGCCTCTTCCCCGGGGCTGAGCAAAGGCTTCCCCGCGCGATGGCAGCATTTGCTAAATCTCCGGCGCCGGCTGGAGATGCCTCAGGTGTCTGCTTTGTTTTGCTTCCCTCTTATGAAATGAAACGAGAGGAAATAAATTGTAGCGTGCAGCTCTCCGGCCCGGCTTTCTGTTCAGATGCCAGTTCTCGGCTAAGGCTATTGTTCCGCAGAGTTTCATTTTGAACGGCTTTATTAGACCTTCTAAAACATCGCTTCCTCGCTCCTGAAGGCAGCCTGGTCCTGCAAGAGAGATAAAAGCCGACGGCTTGATTGCAAAGGGGACATTTTGTTACTCTCCTAAATCAGCTGACTGCGGTTTTTTTTAATGGAAGGCAGCCCAGGGAGCGGTGGTGCGTTATGAGCTTTGCCGGTGCCTGCTCCTCTCCACCCCAGGGGCAAGCTCTGCTTTTGCGCTGCCGAGGCAAGAGGTTCAATTAGGTCTTGGCCTTCTTGCAGAAGCGCCCATCGAGCGCTCCAGGCTCCTCGTATGTGGAGCGCGGAATTGGGCCGAGTCGGTTCCCACGTCCTCCCAAACGTTGCTCTTTCTTGCGTCTGGCTGCCAGCGCGCAGCTGGGAACCAGCGTGGCAAATCACCGTAACTCCAGTGCCTTCAGTTCCCCTTGGAGGGGAAAAATACTTTTATTTTCTTCCGATATAGATTTTTATCGCAGCTATAAGCATGGTGCAGGTAATGCACAGGAGATGCTGCCCCATCCTGAGCCCGGGGCTTCGCTCTGGGCGCCGCAGAAAGTTGCTGGTTCCCAGAAAGTGATTTTTTTTTTTTCACTTGCTTTGCCCCCTCCTGCTCCCGAGGAGCCGTTTCCCAGCTGGGGAAGCAGCAGAGCTCTCCAGCGCGTTGCCCAAGCTTTTTCTCTCGCGACTCCTCGCTGCTCAGCAAAGGAGCGAACCAGAGCTTTGATACAGCCCCAGCAGCTGCCATGTCTACGCTCCCGAGACATCAGCAGCAATTACTCATCTCGAGAGCTCTCCGTGCGGAGCAGAGGGGAAGGAAGGACTCTGCCACGTCTCTTGGCACCTCTGTCTACGTGATGCTTATCCCCCTTGGGCGTCAGCGTGCTCTGGGGACGCGATGGCGCGCTCCCACGGCCTTCGTCCTTGGCTCTGAGCCGCCGCCGAGCCTGGCAGGGAAAGGCAGGTGGGGCTGGCACAGCTGCGGCAGGCGAAGGAGCCGGCGCGATGACTCCCACGGCAGCTGCAGCGGTGGGAAGCGGCAGAGTTTTATTCCGGCTGTTACAAAAAGTACCCTTGAAAACAGGCAGGAGAAGGCAGACTGCGGCGCAGCCACCCGCGTGGCGGGGGACGCCACGTGAGCACAGCCTTCACCTTTCGCTCTTGGATGCTCACGGGCTCAGCCATCGTGTTTTTATAGCCGTCACGGCGTCTGCTTGGCAACACCTACCCTGCAGCGGTCTCCTCCAGCCTGATGCCACGATGACCAGGGGCTTTTCTGGCTCGGAGAGGGGCTGTGGGAAGACCAGCCGCTCCCACCGCGACAAAGCATGCTTCGGACGCCAGCGTTTCTCCTTGGCGTGGCTCCAGCCTGGTCAGCCTCTCCCTTACCGAGCTGTCATCTCTTGGGCGATGGCCAAAGCGTCGCTGCGGGGTGTCAGACGGGGAACCCGGGCAGACCTCGAGCTGCCCAGCGCCTCTCCGAGCTGCTTTTTGGAGGGGAACCAGCGTGGAGAAGGGGGTTACCGTCACCGCTCTGAACCGGTGCACCTGATGTAGCGGTTCCCAGTGAGTGAATCGGTTAAATTCACAAATCCTCCCTAATGCCAGAATTCAGGGAGCTTCCTAATACGCCTCCGTCGACATGGCGTTAATACTCTTCTGTGACCTTTACATCGCCAGCCAAGTCCAGGCTCCCCTTTTTGCCCTTGTTATTCCCTTTCACGTTTGACATTAAATCTGATTTATCTGCAAAAGGGCTTTATCGCGTGCTCAGACAAATCAAAAGGATTTCACGGGGGGGGCCAGAGCTGCGGGTGGGAAAAACATCAGCCCGAGGGTAAAATGCATCCCAGGCAGGGCTCTCCCTGCCGCCCATCGCCACGCCAGCGTCCGATTTTCACCCGCATCGCTTGCGGTGCTTGCCGCGGGGCTCCCTGCTGACCCCACCGTTTTCTTCAAGGTCAGCGCTCGGCAAACCCCGGGGGGGCCGCCCGGGGCGGGCAGCCGCTGCTTTCCGCTCCTCTTGATTTATGTGCTATTGAGCACAGAGAGACCGGCTGGCAGGGGAAAACCTGGCACAGCCGGGGCTCCGAAGGGCTTCCTCGCATGTAGGACTCCTTTGTGCTTCCCACGGGATCCTATTTCACCTCCTCTGCTGCTTTTTCTTTATTCACTGTGGATTTTTTTTTTTTTTTTTTTTTTTTTTTTTTTGTTTTTTTTTTTTTTTTTTCTCCATGCAGCACAAACCAACTGCCAGAGCCAGCGCCACGCACTGATGGAGAGGCAGGAGGGAGCGATGGATGGCACGGGAGATGCCGGTTGCAGATCTCAGGGACATGTACAGCACTTTAATTGCTCGGCCTGCGCAGATTTCCTCACAAACAGCATTTTTTTTTTTTTTTTTTTAAATCTAAAAGAAAGCAAGAAACTGGAACGTGTCTTGCTTCTTTCATGACTTCCCTGGAGGCAGCAGCAGCAGCACATTAAGGAAAAAGAGAAGGAGGAGGAAAAAAAAAAATAGTCAGAAGCACCAGGTGGCTGAATATCTTGC
The DNA here is from genome assembly GCA_013401315.1 of Balaeniceps rex. Taxonomy (NCBI): domain Eukaryota; kingdom Metazoa; phylum Chordata; class Aves; order Pelecaniformes; family Balaenicipitidae; genus Balaeniceps; species Balaeniceps rex. Next base: position 5,384 of record VYZW01016052.1, read on the forward strand.
AGCCTAATTGATTCCTCTTTAATTAGTACAAAACCTGTTGCTCTCAACCAATGTTCAGTGCCAGCTTTGGAGCGAGCAGCATCCTCCCCGGCCCCGCGCCAGCACGGCTTGGCGTGGCGGAGGAAGGAGAGGAGCCGCAGGGAACGGTGCGGGGTTGACGGTGCCTTTTCTGTGCCTGGGAACCAGGGCCACCCCCAGCTCCTACGACTTTCTTCCAGGCCGTGAGAGCAGGAAGGAGGAGAGCGGCCGTGTTGGCACCCGTCACGGCACACCGAGCCACAGCGAGGGGTTTGAATGGAACCATCCAGAGTAACTGAGACGTCACGGGGATTTCTGTGCCTGCGCTTGGCCTCCCTTGGGAACCGCTCGCCAATTCTCATCCAAATCCAGTTATTTTTTCAAACGGGAAAGAGCTCAACTTCATTTTCAGTCGTTTCTTCTCCGCTTTTTGCCTCCGAAAGGACGTCCAAGCCCTTGCATGGGTTTGAAACCAGGGCTCTGCCTTGGCAAGGGCTGCTCCGGGTTAAGCGCTGACTTTGCCAAGCAAAACTCCCCCCCTGCAGCGCCCGGCCGCATCTCTGGCGCTTCTGGTAACGCCACCTTTAATCCTTTGGTCCTTCTGACCCGTGCAAGGGTGACTGTGACCCTGGCACAGGGTGGCTCTGCCGTCACCCAGCGGCTTCTCCCCAGCAGACCCAGGAGTTGGACCCCGCTCCCGGTGCTGCGTCTCCGGTTCTGTTGAAATATCGTCGCGGTCGAGGTGATAACTTGCCTGCAGGTTTTGCAGCAAAGCCCCCGCCGCCGGCCGGCTCGCGATGGTTTTGCTGTTGCTCCAGCACAGCAGCTGCTCCCCAGCAGGAAACCCAGAAATATCCATTTAGGTAGAAAAGTGTCATTTACCGTCGCGTTTTACAGCCAAACCCTGCTGAGAAACCCTTCTTACAGCGCGAGCGCCGGGCCAGCGGGCTCTGAGAAACGGAGATGGCTTCTCCGATCCCGATAACCACGCGAAGGGACACAAAAGCCGTCAACGCGAGCCTGGCATCTTCTCGTGCGGCCGCGTCCTCCGTGGGTGCTGGTGGGCATCGCAGGCTCGTCAGGGAGAGATGATTTGCTGATGTGCAAATGCCGTGGCCCGAGCAGGGAGCTCAGGAGCTAAAATACGCCCTGCCAGCCCTTCCACGCAGCCCCGGCGCCGTGCGTCACCGCTGGGCAGCGGGACCGTGCAAAAGCGGCGCCGTCCCAGGCTCCGGTGACTAACGAATCCCAGCGGTACGGCCCCAGAGCCGGAGCCAGAGCATCCCTCTCCGGGCTCTTGAGCGGTTTTCGCGGTGCAGAGCTGTTGGGCTGACGTTGCGCAGACCTCTCCGAAGGCGCGATCTGGCCTGCAGACCTCACACCGCCGCGCGGATAATTAACGGTAACGAACGACCCCGTCGGTGCCTGGAATCCCAAGGCTGGGGTGATGAATTAGCAGCTGAGCCGCCTCGATTTTCCCTTGGAAAACCAGCCCATCCGAGACGGAAATAGCCGCAGGACAGGCCCCCAGCGTGTTTTATTCCTGCAGCGAGCGCAGGAGGGTGTTTACAGGAGGATTTTCTGCCTGGGTTCGGGAGCCGTGGACCGGATCTGGATCGCGCAGCTGGAAGCCGCAGCTCCCCGTCGCTCACCCCATCCCCTCGGGAGCAAAAGCTGCTCCGCAGGGAGAGAGGGTCCCACCTCAGGAGCTGGGGAAACGCTGGCGCGCAGAAGCCGTAGCTCAGCGCCGGAGCCGTTTTTCTGCCTGCGTGCAAACGCAGAGCCTGATCCAAAGACCCCGGTGCTGCCACGGGCGCGTCACCCTGCCATGGGTGAAGACGCCCAGACCCTCACCCCAACGGCAGCATCCTCCCTCCCTCCTGCCCGCCCTCCTCGGCTGGGAAAGCGAAGGACAAACGGCCGCAGGGAGGCAGAGACCCGCGTTACGGCCGTGATTCTCTTTCTCCTTGGAGAAGCCTTAATCCCAAGCCATTAATAAAACCGGATTTCATGCCGCATGCAAAGATTAAAACGAATTTTGCCTCGTCTCCGTGGGCAGCGTCGGCAATACCGCTGCCTTCGGCCGTTAGGGCTCTGCTGCTCTAAGCCGCTAATACTGGAAACGAAGCTCGAGGGTTTTAATCACCTATCAAAGGGTCCCCCGGACTGTTAGCGGTATTTTTAGGATTTACAGGTATTAGCTCAAAAAATAAAAGAGCCGAATTTATTGATTCATCCCCATCCAACCCCTGCACGTCGCCCCTCTCCTCCTCCGCTGGCCCCGCAGCACCCACAGCCGGCTTAGCCCGCTGCACCCTCCTGCCCTGCCGATGGGGCTGCATTTTGGGGCAGCCGGTCCCTCGGGCTGCCGCCTCGGCGCCCGCTCGCCGACCGAGCGAGCCAAAGCCGACGGCGCGGCGTTGCCAGGCTCCCGGCGAGGCTTTCGACTCGGCGCCTGGGTTTGGCGGCGCTGGGTGGGACGGGATCCAGCTTCCCCTTCTCTCTACCAACGCGTTCCCTCTGCGGAAAGGTGTTTTTGTGCCCTTTGCCCCCCGCAGCCGGCTTTTACCCTCGTTTCTTTAGAGGTGAGGGGCAAACCAAGCTGGAGAGAGCACCCAGCTCTGATCTTCGGGCAGAGCCTGGGTGAGAAATCCTCGGCGAGCCTCGGCGCGGAGCTTCCACCACGCCATCGAGCTCCTCCGCTTGCTCAAGCCGCGGCCCAAGCGCACGGGAACCCCGACCCCCGTCAAAAAAAAAGCCCTTTTGGGCGCAGGGGGCTGGAAAACACCTCGCTGCTCACGTAAAGCGAGGGGGCTTCCCCCGGAGCCGGGGACTCCTGGGACGCAGCAGTAAGCACACGTGGTTTTACAAAGCACCCAGCACCTCCCAGCACGGGGGGCTCCGGAGACGCCAGGATCCGGGGCCAGATCCTGACCCCAACCTCAGCATCCACCCCTGCACAAGGGAGCGGAGATGCTTCCCCCTCGCCGGCATCCCCCCCAAAACACGCAGACGCACCCCGAGAGGCCGCAAAGCCGCTCCCCGGGGGACGCAGGGGAACCACCGCGCCGAACGCAACCCTCCCGGCGCCCGGCTTTCCTACGGCACGGTGTAACCGCGGCGGAAACGCCTCCCCCATCGCTCCCGACGCCGGCGGGGGGGATGAAGAGCAGCGGAACAGAGGGGTCTGAAGCATTTCTAGATAATACGTATAGATCGTATATTTGTGTGTAACTATACATAGGTAGCTGCATACTTACACACCCGCACAGGTAAATATTTATATACTGACCTCTTCGGATTAAAGTCCAAGGCACTTTTTACAGTGAACAGGTTAAAGCCATAGTTTAAAACATGCCTGTTTCTGGGTACAGCGCGGTTTTATGGCAATGCTGTAGGGACGGGCCAGGCCCCGCTCCCGTCCCCCCCGCCCCGGGCCGAGAGATGGGACCAGGAGCAGGGATGAAAGCCCGGGGCCGGATCCTGACCGCAGCGACACGCAAGCGGCTCGCGCTGGAGGGGGGTGGGTCGGGGCGTGCTGAGACCTCGGCACGGCGCGGGGGGGAAGAACACTTTGGGTAGAAGAAGGAGCGGAGCTGGGCGCACGGCTCGAGGCGCCCGCCGCACCGGAGCCCCCGGCTAAGAGCACCCACCGGGCAGGCGGTGCCGGAGCCCTGCCTGCTGCCCCACGGGGCTGCGCGGTGGCTCGTCCCCCAGGGGAATAACTAATCCCACGGAGCAGCTTTTCCTCTCCTCTGCAAAAGCCGCTCTCCGCCACCCCGAGCCCTCTGGGTGCCTTTGGGGAGGGAGCTCAGCGCCGGGCGAGGAGAAGCTGGGACCAGCGCAGAGCCTCGCAGCAGCATCTTCCCCTTCTCAGAGGGCTTTGAATCACCTTCCCCCCACCCCGGCAAACCTACCTGGTGGCCATCGCATGGGGCTCCGGGCCGGCTAGGAGACGCCGGGCGGGAGAAGCCCAAGGGAGAGCGGCGTGGAGGGGCCAAGCACCCTAAAAATCCCCAGGCACCCCCAGACCCAGCTGGGGAGCAGCAGGGGAGGCTCAGCTCTACCCTCTCCGGGGAACCAGCCCCTCTCCTCCGGCAGAGCTATAAACCCCCAAACTGGTCCCAGTTGTGTCCCAACGAGGGGCAGCTGCCTCCAACAACCGCCCCACAAGTCGGGGCAAATGTGTGGGGCAGGAACGGCCCCAGCTGGGGGCAATTCCAGGCAGCCCCTGCTGGTTTCCGCGGGGGGATTTCAGGTCTAGGGACCAGCAAGGAGCCAGCGGAGCTCATTGCTGCTGGGACCTGACCCTACTGGGTTTAACTGGTCTGGGAGGGTCAGGCCAGCACGGCCACGACCGTAACAACGGTGACAACGGTGACAGCACGGCAGTGACTGCGGCTCTGTCGGGGAAGAGCCGGCGCAGGGGCTTTTAGGCTTTCTCTGGCTAAAAGCAGCAGGAATTGGTCCTGTAGGCGCTGCTCGTTCCCGGCCGTGGTCAGGCTCCGCGCAGGAAGGCCGGCCGGGAAGGAGCATCGGGGGTACAAAAGAACATTTTAAGACTTATTTTTACCCATGGATCTCGATCCAGTGGGGCTCAGGTTCAGCTCAGGGGCTGGAGGTAAGGAAGAGACGCTCTCCGAGGCTCGAGGAGCTCCTCAGCTGGGGGGCTGAGTCCTCACAACCTCATCACCTTTGTCTTTCACGCCTGGGGCTTTGTCCGCCGACGCCACGGCAGCCTGGGGTTGAAGGGAGCAAACGCCGCGGCTCCCCAGGGCAGGGTGTGAAGCCTGAACCTCCCAGGCATGGCGGCTGCATTCCCTCGGGGCGATTCCCCCCGGAATCGGGGAATTCCCCCCGGGAGAGCGGGATCACCCCCGGGGATCGCTCCGGGCATCGCTGCGGGGATCGCTCTGGGGATCACTGCAGGGATCGCCACGGGGATCGCTCCGGGCATCACCGCGGGGATCGCTCCGGGCATCGCCTCAGGGATCGCTCCAGGGATCGCCGCAGGGATCGCTCCGGGCATCGCCGCAGGGATCGCTCCGGGGATCACTCTGGGCATCGCCGCAGGGATCGCTGCAGGGATCGCTCCGGGCATCGCCGCAAGCATCGCTTCAGGCATCGCCACAGGGATCACCACGGGGAGCGCTCCGGGGAACGCTCCGGGGAACGCAGCCGTTGCCTGCAGCAGCGCAGGTCACCGGGGCAGGGCTGCCCTTACCCCCATCCCAGAAATTCGGTGTTGACCTGAGAAGAAAAAAAAACGAGCACGCTATTTCTGCCTGCTCTCCGAAGCAGGCAGCAACAGTCCTGCCTGCCTGCCTGCCTGCCTGCTGCCGGTCCCCCGGCCAAACGCGCAGCGGTGCGTTTCGGCGTCCGGCACGGCGCAGACCGGCTTTGCTGGGGAGGAGGAGGATGCTTGCACCCTCGCCCTTTCCTAGGCACAAGGAGTTCAAAACCCGCCTGGATCCTGCCCGCGCTGAGCCAAAACGCGCCGAAAGCCCGGCCGGCGGAGGGGAGCAGCGCGCCCCGCACCACTTCTTCCGCCAGAGCCTCCATTTTGGGGGGGAAAGGGGGAATTTTGGCTCTTGCACAGCTCGTGCCCGGGCAGCCGAGTCCCTCCGTCAGCCGGAGGAGGCGACCGGGGTGGGGAATGGCTTTCCAGAAACTGCCCAGACGCCGGGGAGAAAAGGGGGAGCAGCCAAGCTCCGGTGCCATCGGGCTTACGCGGCGCTGGACCTGCTAACGGCCAGCTCCCCGGTAACGGGGCTGAATATTTGGGGGGGGGGGCGAAGGGGAAGGAGCGCGGGGGGCCCTTCTGGCGGGGGTCCCGCACCCCTCCTCTGCCGCCCCGGCCTGCGTCCGCGCCGGGAGCGGCGGCTGTACTCAGAAACAGACATTTTTTGGCAGGAGGCCGGCGTCGCTGCCTGCTGCCAACCGGGTTGGGTACAAAACCATCATGGAAAGTTACAATAACCTTGATCATCTAGCAATATATTTCATAGTTAAAATAAACTATTATGCTTTCCCCTATCGTTAAAAAAAGAAGCGAGCGGTACAGAGGCAAGATGCAAACCCAGGTCGAAGCTCCTTCAGTCCGGGACGGAAACGTCTGGGAGTTTGCGGCGTGAACGTGGCGGGGGGTTTTTATTTTCCTAGGACGTTTCCTCGCAGGCAGCGCGGGGAGGTTTGTGGAGCAAAAAAAAAAACCAAAAAACCCCCAGGCTGTTCCGAAAATGAAACTGGTTGTAACTGGGTGGGTCCCGGCGGGGTTTCGGGGGGTTCAGCCCCGACGGTGCGTGGGGCGGGACGCTCGCCGGCTGCGGGAGGTCGGCATCTCTTTGGGATTGTAATAACTCTGCGTCGCGGTTTTGTTCTTGTGCTTTTCCTCCGCCCTTGGTCGCTGCTCCCGGCGCTTCTCCCCACTCGTCGCCGTGCCCTTGGGGGCCGCGGGCTCCCAAATGACGTCCTCGGGTGCGTCGGGAGCATCCCACCCTGGAGCGACGGAGCCTTTACCGGAGACCTGCCAGCCGCTGCCGGGAGGGGAAGCTCCAGCCCGAGCTCCCCCGGGCGTGAGCTGCCCGCACCGCGACGGCTCAAGTGCTGGTGACCGAGAGCCGCTGGCGGGGCGCAGGGCAGCGGCTCCAGGCGGGCACCCCTGAGCCCGGAGCCCCCCAGCACCGGGGGATGCCGTGGGCTGGACCGTGCTGGGGCGCTGGGGGCTCTGCCCTCACCGTGGCTTCGGGGCGGCTCCCGATCCCGGCAGCGGCGCTGGGCTGGGGCGGGGGTCAGTCCCGGTGCTGGCCTCGGTGATGTCTGGTGAGCCCGGCGCTCCGGGCAACAGGTCAGGGCTACCGGCACCGGTGTCGAGGCACTGGCAGGGGTGCGGGTGCAATATGGGGGTGCAGGGAGCAGGGTGAGGTGCAGGGTGGGGGGTGCGGGGTGCATGGTGCGCGATGGATGGGGGATGCGGGATGGAGGATGCGGGGTGCGTGGGATGCGGGGTGCAAGGCGCAGAGGGTGCAGCGGGGTGGGTTGGGGTGCAGGGGTGAAGCTGGGGGACGCCGGGCGAGATGGCACCGGCCCAGCCCGGCTCCCGTCGGCCCTGGTGAAATCCCGCCAAGCCAGCGCCTCTGCCCCGGCGCGGGGACCTCGTGCGCCGGTTGCGATCCCCCAGCTCTCACCGCCGGTCCTGAGCTCCCCTTCAGCGCCACAGGTCCCAGCAAGCCGCCGCCGCCGCCGCCTCTTGCCTCAATCCGTTTGATTTTCCAGACCCGATCGTCGGCCCGCAAGGAGGCTCCCGCTGGCGATATCGGTTCTCGGGCATCACCACCTCCTCCGCCTCGCCGACACCCCGGGACACAGCTCGGCACCTCGCCGCGCCCGCAGACCGGTCGCGTGGGACCGTTCGCTCCCGGCCGAACCCCGGCAGAGGCGCGGAAGGGTTTGTTTTCTCCGCTGGCTGCCCGCGGGCCGGTGAAGCCACCGCGTTTCGGGCTCGTTCGCGGAAATTTGCAACGTTTTCTCCATTGCCGCGCCGGGAAACTCCTTACAGGGACGGGCAGAAGCTTCTCCCGCCGCGGAGGTAGGGCTGAGGGTGACCCGTGGGTAAACGGGGCTCGCCGCAGACCTCGGGGGGCTACCGAGGCAGCGACGCTCTCCGAGCCGTCCGGCGCGCTCACGCCAAGAGCGTGGAAGAGCCGCTCGATCCCAGGAGCCGCGTGTCTCCCGCCGGCCGAGGCCGAGGCCCAGGAAAGGCTGGAAGCCGTGGCCACGCGCCTCCGCTCCGCCCTGAAACGCGCCGGGAACAACCGCGCCTCGCCGCCGCGCTACCGACGGGCTCAACGCGACCCCCTCTCTGCAGCACCGGGAGCTGGTTTTGCAGCGCTCCCGCTGTCGCCTTGCAGCCTTCCTCCTCCTCCTCCTCCTCCTCCTCGTCCTCCTCCTCCTCCT
>VYZW01016054.1:8656-19249 GCA_013401315.1 Balaeniceps rex
TTTACTACTCAAAAGATTAATGGGTCACTCAAGCATTTACATTCTCATACATTTTTATGACAGTGCTATGAAATAAATTTGATGTATGTTCAGAAGAGAATGATAGGTTTAAATGTCTAACAGCTGCTCTTTTGAATTTCAGCAATGTTTTAAGTGTTGCTACCATTTAGCACTTCCACTGTTCACTGCAATTTACTGTTTGCCTGCATTAGTTATTTGTATTTGCACAGGGAGACAAAAGGGAAAGAATTAGGTGCAGAGTAGAAACAGTTTTACTTCCTTTAAGCCACCTGAATCTAATCACTCTTATGGCAAGCAATGCTGGGGAAAAAAAACAACACTTTTCAGAGTGTTTATTGAAAGATTTCAGTGAAAAACCATCTTAGGCACAGAAGCTGTGTGGACAAATGCACACCCTTTCCTGGATCTGGTTTGAAGATTATGCCACATTTTGAAATGCATTTGATGTCCTCTATATCGCAAAACCAGTTTTGATGAGTAAACAACCCGGAGGGGGGCTGATTTCAGCAAAACAGGCCATTGAAATTGCGTGGGGTTGGGAGTGGCAGTAGCAGCAGGAAGTTCTGGTGTTTTAGCTCCAGTCAACTGAAACAGCTTCAAATGCTGCTGTAGTCTTTTCCTATGTGAAGTATACAACACTAAGTGTAAGCACTTGATACACTTCACTTAAGACAAGACTGTTTAACACAGCAGGGGAACATGGTTCTCTAATCACCCCCCACTATGCACCAGAGCCAACACAGGGGCAATTAAATAAGAAAGATCAGAACGTCACTATAGGCAAGAATGATCTGTGTTAGGGCACAGGGTAGTCATCACTACGGACCACACAGATCTGCTTCTGCATGCCTTTGTGACTCCTTATTCCATATATAGCACCAGTCGTTTCACAAATGCCTGTGGACTACAGCAGTCTTCACAGTGAGTACGGCAGGAGTGGATATAGCAGGGAGCTGGGGGTGCGGTACACAGCCCTTCTCTAGCACAGTTTGTGCTGCATGCAGAGACTCAGTTCTATGATGAAGTTTCATGTGTGTGACCACACATTCCCATTTGTCCCCATTTTGAAGAGGGCTTAGTTAACCCCTGAGTCAGGGTTTCACAACTGCCTCATTATGTGAATGGGCAAAAAGACGACTATGCTGAATCCAAAAGCAGCCAATAAATCTTTCAGAAGCCTAATTTTATTTTAGGAATGGTGCCTCAGGCAAGACTTGTGTGGCTTAGAAAGGAAAACGTTTAAAACATTTGCAAAAGTTCTGTAAGCCTGGTTTACCCACTTTCTACTCTCTGTGTTACGCTATTCTGAAGAGACTCAAAGCTTAATGGCTCCAAGTTGGGGAATAGAAAGAATACCCTGTCACTTATAGGAGAGACAGGCTGTTGTTAAGTCTAAGGTTATCATTGCAACACATTTATTTTGTAGTCAACTTCGTGACTGCCTGGAGGAATATAACATGGAATTTAGTCAAAGAAAGACTCTGTTAGAGCTCTAAAGTTACAAGGCAGATTGGTCCTAAGCTTCCTAAGCAATGTTTTCGCTATTCCGAGCCACATTACATCAGTGACATCCTCTAGTCTCAGAACAGCCTGCAGAAATGCAATTGTAACAATTAGCCTTGGTCCCTGGCATCATGTAGCCCCTCCAGTCCCTCAGTGCCTTGCCCACCATTAGACAACCACAACAAGAATCCTGTACCTTCTGCAGAGGCAATCTAGGACCAGATATCATGTCCCAGTGCAAGGCACTTTGCCATACAGGAAGTAAGGTAGAAAATCACTCGCTAGCTCCACAGCAAGTCTTGCTACTTTGGAGAGGCTAGAAAGATAGCATCCCAGAATCAAACGGGGGAAGGGGGAAAAAAAAAACCAAACAAAAAACACCAAACCCCAACACAAAACAACCCAGAGATTATTTTTTGTAATATGGGAACTAAATAGTGTGTGGGAAGCAGACAGTTTATTTATCATTCTCCAAGTGATGTGCATCTGAGAAGACTCTCAGCCCTCCTACATTAGCAGCCATCCAAAAATCTGTAAAATGTGAAGAAAGAACAAAAGGAGAAAGTGTCTTGTGAACTTTTAGATGCCTCAGAGAAGTGAGGCCAGCTGACTCAGGCATGCAGAGAGCAGTAACTCAGAACTATGAAACAGAGGTGACACCACAGAGCCACCCATCCCTAATCTGGATGCTGACTAAGCAGTGCTTTGAAATAATCCATAGACTGTAGAAAGATAAAATAAGATGCAGAAAAAGTTTATACATGTCCAGTAGAGATAAGTTGACCTCTTAAGACATTTTAAGTAAAACGTACAAAAATTTGATACTCCAAATTATTGGTCACTTTATCTAAATTCGTTGTACCTTGTTTCTCTGTGCCTGAGGTTTCTGCTGTATACAGTGAGGCTCATAATAGTTTTCCACTTTTCTCTTATATTGGTGAATGAGTTTAAAGCATTTATTTGGACTGAAGGAGATGTATCAGCAGAAATACAAATTCTGAAATTATTTAGTATGTGGCATTATGTCTAAGGAATAACTCGCTCCAACAGGAAAATTTTGGACAATCTGAACTTCCCTAAGTTGGTAAAAATGCTCGAATCAAACTTTTCCCCACAAATATCTTCTGGAAGAGATTAATTTCCATAATGAGGTATTAAATAATTGGAAGTTAGGTTGACATTATGTTCCATTAGTAGGTGACTTTTGAACAAAAAAAAATTCTCAAGTTCATTTTTGAACAATTTCATTTCCAGTGTCAAATACAGACCTTTTTCTACTTAAACCCTTGTTATGCAGACAACTTTCCCTCAAATTAAATTTTTAAATATATTTAAAAAACCCTAAATGCAAATTTATGATATTATTATTTCTATTCAGTAAATCAGAAGCAGTCTCTTATTATTATAATGATATTGCCTGCCATTATTTTCTTCCATACATAGATTAGCTGCCTGATTTCTCCAAACATACTTCATTATGACTAATAAAAAACCCAGATAAATAACTGTAGATACACAAATTAGGACAAATATAATGTTATTAATGTTACTTTAATTTATCCTCCCAAGAAAACTTACACCAAGGTATAAATTTACTTGCTGAAGAAAATAAATGAGAAGATAATTAAACTCTAATTAAAATTATATTCTGATGTACAGCTGCAAGGATGAGCAATTCTGGCTAGAACATCATTAACCATGTACGTTAGCATTTGTTTGTAGTTATAGCTAGGCATGAATTTATTTAAAAAACCCAGAGATCTCATTTCAGCACCCAAGCACATGCTTAGTCCACCTAAATGTGGTGTATTTAAGTTGCTCAATAGCAATGGATTATCCATATGCTTAAGATCAAGCCGAATGAGTGCTTTGCTGAATTCAAGTCAAAATGACACTTAGTCACAGGCTTAGTTTGCGCATCTGTGCTAGTGGAGGCAGGGGGGGAAGATGTGGACCCAGAGTGCCTCATCTTTCATAACTCCATATTAGGGGTGTGAATTGTGTCAGTCCGTGAACTCCTGGAGCAGAAGCGGGAGGATTTAGCTCTAGAAGGTGGACAGATACAGCAAGACCATGGCTTGCCCGCTGCTTGACAGCCAGCAGAGCTGGACAAACAGGCATGCACTTAACAGCAGAGTTGGGATCAAGATGTAAAGTGTAGCACACCGAGATCACAGTCTCAGTGCATGCATATACGTAGCGCCTGCAACTGATATCATACCATGCACAGCTGCAATTCTTTGTGCATCGCTTTGCAAGAGCATACAATAGCTAAAACAACATGCCAGTTGCCTATGCAAAACAAATATGCAAAGTGAGTGCATATTTGCACATATGCAAGATCAAAAATATGGCATCATACAATTTTTTTGAGCCACATAATGAGTCACTGAAGAGCCACGAGTAGAGGGTAGGAGTCCTTCTTCAAGTGCATCTAGATATACCCCCACCATAATCTGTCTCATCTACTCGATATGAAGCTGAACAAATAGGGATTGCGCATCTGCGTTCACTTTGATGTCCTCAGACACCACAGACAGTCCTTACATCCTACAGCATCCTAGCAAACTAGACTAGACCAAATAGCTGAGTTGTGGATCTTCTCCCTTCGTTACCCCACAAGCATATTTCTGTGGTACCATGTTTCACAGTACCCTGACATTTACATCAAAGATGATCAACAGATCAGTTAAGAGACAGCAAGTACTTGCCTCTATAAGCACAGAGGAGGAGTGAATGAGTAAACATGTACTCTTCCCCAATTTGTGGGGTTGGAAAGGTATTTCCAAAACACATAAAATGAAATTCACTAATTTCTACATCCAAAGCAATCTCTTGATGACCCTGAGTAGCTGGAGCTACTGTTGTAGCTGGATCCAAGTTGTAAGGAAGCTGTAGCTACTTTCTGAATTGCTCTGAAGTTTGTGCCATGTTTTGCAGCTGCAAAGTGAAGACAAAGTGGATCTAAAATCCAGCAAGTCAGAATTACTTGGTTTTACATTCACTTCCCTAGGCCGATATGATGCAAAGATACTGAGCAGTCTAGAATTACTCACTAATTTTTCTATGCTTCTGAATAGTCTTTATAGAATTAGAAACCAAAGTAATTTAATCTAGTTACGATGAGTTCTTTGGTGTCAGCAGCTATTTATATGCTTTTGTTTTCACCACTATCTACACAAATCATTTTCAATCATAAGAACAACGGTCGGCATACATTTTGGCCTTTGGCTTTCTTTTTCTCATACCTTACTGACCATCCTCTCAAATATTTTCACTTTGTAACTTATGGAAGAAACATCATGGGACAAAATACAAAGCACTCCAGACTCAAGGCTTCATCTCCTACGCTGTGGTTAGCATTAAAGCCTGGATCATAGAGCTAGAAAATTTAGAGAGAGGCATCTCTGGCTGTCTTGAATTATTTCTTATGAAGAAGGAAAACCTATGTTATAGGCCTTTCTAAAAGGCCTCACAGGAAAGGAATAATTATGGAGGTCTTTAGACAAAGCATTTTAAAAATCCTACTGTACTTCCATTGAAGTTAATGATAAAAAAACCTGTTGACCTCAGGAGCATACTACTTTAACGTTTGTAAACAACACATAACTGCAGGAAGTTATACAACATAATTGATGCCATTTTTCCTTTTAATTTTAATCTCATGGAATTAAATCTGTCCACACTGTGTTTTAAGGAAAACTCTTCTGCAGTTTATTCTTCCCACTGTACTGTATTTTCTTTAATTTCTACTCAAATCAACAGTCAAAAAGGTCTAGGGTCTGCCCAGACATTTAATTGTTTCAGGCAAAAAAGAATTCAGCACCCACAAAGTCTGCTTTATCCTTTCCTCCCAGTTAAGGTTATTCTGATTTACAAAGCTAGTTCATCAAGACTATAACATAAACAAGCTGTTCACATGCTGTGAAATACTAATAAAAAGGCACAGGCAGAGCTAACGCACAGAACATGCAGCAGATGCATCAAGTGCATGAGGAACCTGCCCCAGGTGGGAAAGTGCTATCTGGAAGGTGCTGCTGCTCTCTGGCCCTTTAGAGACTCAGGGCTATGATCTGTCCCCTGCTCTTCACATCTTGTACCACTATTTTGCTGGGCTCACTCCAACCGTATACCAGGCCGTAAAAGAAAAACTCGAGCAGTCCCAGTGTAGACCCTGACGGCGAGGAGGGAGAAAGGCCAAGGCAGGCTGCACTCGGCAATGCTGTGCTTCCCCGGGAGGGCCGGGGCCAACACCAGCAGCTGTCAAGACCCTTGCACAACCCTGCATTTGGAAGAGGGGACAGTGGCTCAAAGCACTTTGAAAGCCATGCCTTTCCTGATCTGCCTCTCTTGGGAAGCAGAGGGAGCTTGGGCCTTAAACTTGTATTTTAATTCTCATTCCTGACAGGCAAAAGCATTTTCTGTGAGTTGTCTTAAAGAAAAATGAAAAGAAAGGAAAACAGAGACAAACATTTCTAGAATTATTTGTTAATATTTTTTGGCAGCTGCACATATACTACTCTCTTGCTGTGACCATAATCGAAGCCTAATGTTACTCCCAGGGAATGCTGTGGCAGTATTCCCACCAACTACTCTGCGAGCAGATCTGGGGCCTTTGTTTGGTCAAAGCTGTTCCAGATGGAGTCCGGAGGATTCCCACCCGGCATTCCAGCTGTAAAGAACAACTCTGCCTTTCCCTTCCAAAAGGAGTTTTCTGGCTCTAGCTATCGTTGACCTGTTGGAACCAATAGTGGAAATGACCCACTACCATTGCGCAGTATGACCCCTTGGGAGAAAAGGGTAATGCCGTGTTTTATTAGCTGCATACCTGCCTAATCAATGTTAAGATGGTTACAACTGGTGTGATGCAGCTTAGTGTTGCATATGTTGAAAGGGTTTTGGCTGGTCACAGGAAGGTAGCTGCTCCTGGGATAGAAATATAATTATAGTACACCAATGGGACAGAGTTTGAAGGATATGAACACTTAAATCCCAGTACTGGTGTACCTACCCACATGTACCTACCAGAAGTGTAATGCAGGAAAAGCGTAAGCTACCCCAAAAAGAAATCTGACAATCACAAAAAGGAAAATTCTTTAGTTCTCCAGTGAGGTTTCCCTGGGATCTTTAACAGTGAAAAATTGGTTAGAAACTTAAATTTGCATCTCAATAATTGTCTGTCATTATTAGTGAACTATCAGTCTAGTAGTAATTTCTGTGACATACTGAAGTGGGCGTAGTTCTCAGAGGACAGATGTGCAGGAACTCCAAGCTCTTTGGTATTTTCAGTTTCAAAAAATCACTGGTCACCTCTGAAGATTTAAGCTGTACCATCATTATGTATTACTTCTAAACAAAACTTTCCCTCCCTTGACTTTGTTAATAACTCACTGATCTATGGCTCTAATTCTGTAAGCAAACTGATGCTTGATCATACAAGTAGGACTTCTGAGCAAAGACTGCAAATTTAGGCCAGTAGGAAAATAAGCACTATATCCCAAGTTACCACAGTACCCAGCTTGAATTTTTTGCTCCAAAATGTTTGATTTGACAATACCATAAAGTGTTGCCAAGCTCTCAGTTCAGATGAGAAGATTCACCAAATCATGCAGAGCTGTTCTTCAAATCCATACTTAATCAGAAACTTCCAGTATAAGAAAATTAAACTTTATCCTCCCTTATGTTATGTGGCTGAGCCTGTGCAGGCTAAAAGCCAAGCACCCTGATTAGTATTCTAGCATGAAACACTATGACACCACAGAAGAATACATTGACACAAGTCACCCACATGCACACGGATACCTTTGGTACACAATGCAATCACCTGCTTAAGAATTTGTCTCAAAAATCAAGGTTTTCTTGTCTTTCTGGTCAATTTAGCCTTAGAAACCAGAGATACCTGAAACACAAAAGGACATACAAGCACTCTGTTAACGTTTTCTAAGAACTATTATGCTAAAATATAACCCTTTAGTCAAATTTCATTAAGGCATGCATTGACAAACAAGGGAGCATACCAAGCAAATTATTTAGGCGCTCCTGTAATACATCTAAGATTCTTGTGTGTTGAATCGACAGTCCAAGAAAAACAGGAGTTCTGACCAATTATTTTGCTTTCCCCTCCACACAATTACTATACAGGCTTTACCTTTTTTTGAACAACTGTAGATGTACCTGTTTGCCAGAGGTCCTTCATTGGCTGGGTTATGTTACAGTACTAGAAAATACATACAAGTTTACAAAAGTTGACAGAAAGCAGGGGTGGTAGGGTGGGGAACAACTTTTTTTTTTTTTTTTTTTTTTAATACACTATTCTTCACTGAAACAAGCTTGTTTCTTAGTATCTTGGAACACTGATTAAAAAAAACAAACCCAACAATATTTTCCTGTAATGTTCTGAAGAAAATAGCCTTCCTTTGACTTTACCAGACACTGAACTGGGCTTTGAGTCTGCATTAATATGAGTGAAGTTGGTGATTGTCTCCAAGATGACACACTAGCAAAACAGACTTTGTAACCAAGAGGTAGAAATAACTATAATGCGTTATGGGCTTCCAAAACCTGTCCAACAGTTTTGCCTTTGCTAATGCACATTTCAACCTGATGAAAGATAGGCAAGGAGCAGAAAAAGCACACATGATAGGGTACGTGAAGCTTTGTGTTCAGCAGGCAAATTTGTATGACATTTTTTCCCTTCCGTTTCCTCAGTGAGTGAGTGAAAGCTTGCTCATGTTTGTCAGACTGGCCCTCCATTAAATGTCTCTTCATGGAAATAAGGGGATATTTATGCACAGTGACTAATGAATGGATGCATTCCAGCATCTGCTATTGTGTATTTCCTGTAAAGTCATTTATTATTCTATCTAACAAACACAGTGTTCTTGGGTTGATGCTTAAGATTAATGAGGCATTTAGTCCTATTCAAGAAACAAGTTCAGAAGACACATTTTCTCCCATTCAGCTGTGCTGATAGTTTAATTAATGCCATTAATACATATAAGTCACCAAAAACTGTTTTATGGTAACACTGAGGAAAGTTGGCAAAGCAAGGAAATTTCAGAGGTAAAGCTGCAGCATAACACTTCCCCTCATTTCCAGGTAGTACAGGATTCTCCAGATAGCAGGTGATCTTACAGACTACATGAGTAACAAAACCCCAAGATGTAATGAGCTGAGGTAATGACAGAATATCAGTCTTAACCCTCTGCTTGTGCAGGCTTAGTCAAATCCTTAATGCGATTTCATTACACATTTTTTTTGTGTGGATGCATGTCATATTTTTCACCCCAGTATTACAAAGAGAGGCAAAGAAAGAAAATGTCCTCTCATTGAAATGAATGAGTTGATACAGTAGACTATAACCAGTGCTATGGTCTATAGTTTCAAGATATATCAGGGGAACTTTTCAAAATGTGTACCATTACACTGCCATGACAGGAGGAATGTAATGGCTCTTTCAGTGCTCCTAGGGTTTTTTTGCTGAAGTTTCTGCATGGAGCCTTTTTTGTTATGGATGCATGAACACATTTTGCCTAACTGCCAGGCCCAGTCAGGCCAGTGCGGACAGCTTGGTATGAACTGGAATGTCACTGGGTTCACATTTCAAAAACAGAGAACTGGAAAACAAGGAGTGAGCACGGGAGTATGCAACTGCGTGGCAGGGGGAGGGGAGAGGAACCAAAAATACAATGAAAAGGTGGCACTTAACAGAGCCTCCCAACCCTTCTCCCAGGGGGAAAATATGTATCAAAATAAAGGTATACTACTCAGGCACCAAAACACAGGCCTTCTCACCCTGAAGCCTTACCTAGAGTTATCTTTTCAACTATAGTCTCATGAGTGGGGTAATCTCCTCCATGCTGTCACCCAAAGCAATCATCTGATGACCCCCACAGACTCCTGGATCCCAGAATAAGCACAAGACGTGGAACAGCTTGGAGACATCATTCTTACCAAATTAGAAAAGTGGTCCAAGGACAAAATCCATTGGTGATCCAGACAAACACAACAACGTACAACCATATTACAGGTATAGATAGCTGCTTGCTGAGCTTCTGGAGACAGAACTCTGATTTCATTTGTTTGAGCCTCATAATTATAATTTTTCTTTCCTCACTTTCACTGTTTTCATCTCAAAGACTGGTAACAGGAAAAGAAACAAAACAACAACAATGACCACCAAACCAAACAGGCTTTCAACATTATTTAACTCCACAAACAGGGGAAATAACCAAATCAAAGTACAACTGGAACTGCTTATACAGGAGCAATAGATCTCAGTGTGTCTAGGCTGCTGGTGGTGCTGCGCAGTACTATGTTACTGTACAGCTTTTCTGCTTGAGCTAACACCTGCCAGAAGCAGTGGACAACTCCAGGCACAGGGGTGGATGCAGAGTTTGGTACAGTGCCTGCTAGAGCAAGGAACTCCTGGACAGCTGACTAGAGAAAAGCCCATCAGCTGCTCTCAGTGTTACTGTAATTCCTGAAGTAAAAAACCAAAGTCCATGGAGGCCAATACGATAACCAGGAGGCCTTGACAGATACACTTAGGTCTTCAAGAAACCTGTCTAAAACCTGTCCTACAAAGAAACAGTTTTGCTTCTACTGGAAATTCAGTGATTAATAAAAGGAGACTATATGAACACCTTTGTTACTTATAAAATCACCTCCTCTCCCCAACTGCCCAAGCCAGAAGCTCTAAATGGCTGTAATATCACAATAATTTTCTCAGCCTGAAATGGTGATGCTATCAGCAGGTGTAGGGACACCCTATGGACCAGAAAGAAGTAAGACCTGCTAGAGACGTGCATCAGGCATAGAGATATCACCCACACAGGCCAAAAAAAGAAAAATTAGAGTAAGAAATATATAGCAAGCAGAATTTCCTTCACAGAAAATGTTTCCACAAACATACCTAGTTATTTTAGATGTTTATCCCTTTATTATGGGAGTAATACAGATATCTGCACATAGAAAATAAAGTAAAATAAAGTATAATGCATAATCTCATTCTCAGTGCCACTTAAGAGAACAAACTTTTTATTTAAATTTACTACTCCAAATTGTTTG